>CM067368.1:68376856-68442276 GCA_034401795.1 Chaetoderma sp. LZ-2023a | reverse complement strand
TGTGAAGTAATCTCGAAATACGCAATTTAGTCGTGACTGCAGTTTTCAAATACTAATAATTTACTATATATTCAGTATCAGAATATCTGTACTCGGTTTGTACCCAGGCTTTCGAACATAATACCATCTAGAACTCACTTGATATTGCACAATTCTATCACTAAATATTTCTTACAATAATGTGAAAATCTTTCTATATATCCTATAATATTTAGCTCCAGATAGAATCTGAATTATCAAACAAAAAACTCCAGAATTTACGCAAATGGGCAACAAGATGGACAGAAAGATGGACGGACTGCCCCAAAATGTAATCTGCTTCTTCCTATAGCCCATAGCTAATCCTATCCAAGGCCGATGCCATCACAACCATCTTAAATATATGACACTACCAAGAAACTATCATTATTACAATCGCAACCACCATCAGCACGACATGGGAAAGGTAAGAAACTGTAAATGATAGTCAGAACCTATGTAATATTGAATGTTAATATAACAAGATAAACAAATTTCCCTCTGTCCTGCAAATATAGTGTCAATTTATCACATGTCCAATGGCTATATCTTTACAGTACATTGAACTTAACTTGAAGCTCACGTCTTCCTATATTATATGGTGCCGTGCCATTTTTACATGTATAATTTCTTTTTTTACTATGTAGGGGTCCAAGGTCTAGATATAGTCACTGTCTTTGGTGGACAAACCTGTTGTGCTACTGCAAATTGTATATTATATATAAAATGAATTTGAAACTCAACTTGAATTATAATAATCTCCGGCCATGCCATTTGCCATTGATGCCTTACATCAATATGTGTTCTTGTTCTTTATTTACCTGCTGGTGGCGGAGTGATCCCGTTTTCAAAGGTTAACTCCCTTAGAATTTTTGGTGCCCCACCCCACCCCGGCAAACGACCTCCTGGGTCCGCCACTGTGACTATGGCAGCTGGCAGCAATGTCACATTAATTCCAAAATATTCAACATCATGTTTATTAAATAGTAAAAACATACAATTCGTACAACATAAGCGTTTAAGACGGACTAACTCGAGTCAATCATGACGTATTTGATTATAACGTCAGCCTACACATCACGTAGTTTATTTTGACGTCATATGATTAACGGAGAAACTGGATTCATTAAGTAGGGGTATATCAGCCACCTGCACACACTGGGACAGTAACGCGCGCGGCTCTGAAGTAACGATGTTGTTTCACAAAACAAACGTCTTGGGTTCGAATCTTGCCTCTGTCTGATCAATTAAAAAAAGATCGGTGCGCTCGTGCATGGGTAACACCATAGTGTTTGAATGATCATCTTCATCATTAAGCTTTTAATTATGTAGCATATTAACAATGGATCGTTCCAGTTTTAGCAAAGCCCAGCCCATCACTAGCCAAGCTCCACCCACACCTCGCTCGTGTTGGGATCGATCGATCCCTGAGCTCCATGCCTATCAATTTCCAGGAAACTATACAGGTAAGCTGTTAAATATTTTGAAACAAATTTAACTGGCCGCTGTTGCTGCCTAGGACAGCAACAGCGCCCAGTTAAATTTAGTTCCCAAATATTCGACAGAATGTTTATTAAATAGTAAAGACATACAATTCGTACACAACGTCGGACTATTAAGCGTTAAAGACGGACTGTATCATTCACTATGACGTAATGCCGTCGTCATACACGCCACATAGTTAGCCTAATTATAACGTCATATGACGTCAGATGATCGATGGATAAACTGGAAAGGTGGATTATGTAGGATAATGACATTTATTGTATCTGATAAATATCGTGGTAGTGCATATACATAGTGTCTTGGGATAGCAGAGTCGACCGATCACATTAAGACTGCTATGATAACGCAGGTTCCTGGGCGGGTACTAGGCCAATATCAGCTCAGTAACAAGCGTTATCAGGGTGGCGGTCTTGTGATGAATCATAAATGTGAATGTAATTATCAAATTCTATCCATATGTGATTTCTGTTTCGTCAGATTTCTTTGTCGTATTGACACGTTTGTTCAAGAAAAGAACGATACCCATGAGAACGGCTAAGGTCATTTGAATAACCGTGCACGTGTAGAAGATACTTGCGTAAGTTTCGCTACTGTCTCTGATGAGGCCTGGTAAATAAATAAAATAAAAAAACAAAAGAAAATAGAATAACTGGCAAACGAACGAACGAATGAATGAACGAAGGAATGATCGAAGGAATGATTGACTGCACGAACGAATGCACGAACGAACGAATGAGTGAACTAATGAACTAATGAATAACCTAAATGAACGAGCGAATAAACAAATTGAATGAACGAGCGAATAAATGAAAATAAGAACGAATGAATGAACGAATGAACAAATGAACATATGAATGAATGAAAGACAGCGGGAGGGTATGCGTGAGTGCATAGGGGAAGTAGGGAGGTAGGAGGAAGAATGGAATAAATAAATGAATGAATGAATGAATGGCTGGCTGGCTGGCTGGCTGGCTGGCTGGCTGGCTGGCTGACTGGCTGGCTGGCTGGCTGGATGGATGGTTCCTTGGATGTAGATAGATAGATAGATAGATAGATAGATAGATAGATAGGTAGGTAGGTATGTGGGTGGGTATGTATGTAGGTTGGTAGGTAGGTAGGTAGTAATATGGTTAAGGCGCTGGATCAGAATTTTCAAAAAATTGAAAATATTTTTTATTTATTTTATTGCCTGAGATTTGTTATTTTTGTTTTATAGAGGCGAGATGGCCTTACAAATATTGGACAACTTTAAGATGATGATGTTTGTCCAGTTAATTTGGATTTTACCAATATGTCACGTAGATTCGGATTTTTCCTAAATGCTATTACTGGGCGCAAATTGAGAGGCTGTCTTAAATTATTCTGTAATTTATGATATTCATCTTTCAAAATTTCGGAAATTTCTACATTTTTTCGATTATATGTCAGAGTGAATGGAATTATTTCACGCTGATCAGCAAGACCGGGGTCCACATTTATTCCCCTCGGCCATTCTGTTTCTAATTGCTTAATCCAAAATGATTCTCTAAGTTTCCTTTGTTTATCAGTTTCGTCAGTGGTATTAGAGAGAGGTGGTTGTTCAATGGGTATAATTTCGAAGTCCCGAGCGACTGAATGGCCAGGAAGGTTAAAGTGTTCAGCGACATGCGTGTCTTTTTCATGTCTAATATCGCAAAGGTGTCTAGTAGCTCGCCATCTTAAAGGGCATTTGGTTTCACCGACATATTGCTTTTGGCACAATTTACAAGATATTACATAAATCACGTTTTCGGAATCGCAATCTAAATTGGACTGAATTTGAAATTTGTTTTTGTTCTGAAAGCTCATAAAAGTTTTTTGATTTGGAAGAAATAGGTCTAATTTACACCTTTTCTTTCCACATTTCCAAGATTCTCTTGCGCCTGTGATTGGACGATTGTGACGAATCTTGGTAGGCCTGTGATCCGCAGCATTATCAGGGATAGTTTCCAAATCCTGTAAAGTTTCAGACTTAATTTTGCTCGGCTTGAGGGCCTTGAATAAGAGAGAGAGCAAGCAGATTCAAAGTTTTTTCTATCACTCGAATTTCTATGAAAACGGATGATTTGTGATTTTACAATTCCTTTAAAGGTATGAGGTGGATGGAAAGATTTCTTGTGAAGTAGTTGATGAGAATATGTGGGCTTAAAATATACTTTATAATCAAGGTGTCCCGTTGTGTCATACTTTCCACATTTGCATAGCGTTACATCTAAAAAGTCTACGGACATTTGGTCAATGTTGGCTTTTAGCTTGATATTCGTGTCATGATTGTTCAAAATGGTGAAAAATTCATTAAATTCTTCCTTTGTATGATGCCAAATAATGAAAATATCATCGAGGTACCTGCGATAAAAGAGAGGCTGTTTCGGACATTTGCTAAGCGCATCCTCCTCCCACTCTGCTACATAGATGTTGGCAAAACTCGGACTGAAACGTTTACCCATTGCGCAGCCGCAAATCTGTTGGTATGTTTCACCTGCGAATTCAAAATTATTGCCCTTTAAGCTTAGCTCTAAGAGAGCTAATATTTCGCTAGTGGGCCTATTGTTATCAGGGTATTTTTCAAACGCTTTACGGACAGAATTAAAACCCTTTTCGATGTCAATGTTTGTGTACCATTGCATCGATGTCGAGCGTAATCAAAAATTAATTTGGAGGTATCGGGATCTCAGAGACCTGCGATAGAAAGTCGTCAGTATTTTCCAAGAAGCAAAAATGTCTATTCCCAATTGGTTGTAGGTGATAATCAATGATTTCACTGATCCTATAGGATTCAGAACCACAATCCGATATTATAGGTCGTCCTGGTGGTATCATAGGATCTGACCAAGAATCACTAGGCTTATGAATTTTGGGTAACAGATAAAATGTACGTGGTTTTGAGTCGCGTTTCGCAACGAGGTATTTAAACTGTTTCTGCGTTAAACTCTTGTTATCAACCATATTTTGGAGAATTTCATTAAAATTGTCGCAGTTATTTTGCCAGAGTGGTTCGTCTAATTTTTGGTAATGTTATGGATTACTGAGTTGACGATGTGCTTCACGAATGTAGTTGTCTTTAAGCATTATTACAGCAGCAGATCCCTTATCAGCAGGTTTAATGACAATGTCATTGTTTTTACGCAATCCTGTTAAGGCTTGACGTTCCTCATATGACAAATTTTTATGATTTTTCGGAAATTCAACATTTTCAATACGTTCTTTTACAATTTTTATACTGTCGGAGATCGCTGGGTCGACTAATTTTGAGTCTGGTGCCCACCCAGTTCTTTCAACGAATGGCAGAATATTACTTTTCGAGTTTCGAAAAAAGTCGGCTAATTTGACACGGTGGGAAAATTCAAGAACTTCCATTGAGCCATTATCTAAAAGTGCATCTATGCCTAATTTGGGCCTAGGAGTTGGTACAAATGTTAGGCCACGATTGAGTATTGATTTTTCTGCTTCAGTTAATGTGGCGCCAGTGAGATTAACAATATCACTACCCAGCCCGATACCGGGGTGGTTAGTACCCTGACCCTCAGTTAGTTTAAATAGATAGATAGATAGTTAGATAGATAGATAGATAGATAGATAGATAGATAGATAGATAGATAGATAGATAGATAGATAGATAGATAGATAGCTATATAGATAGGTATGTAGGTAGGTAGGTAGATAGGTAGGTAGGTAGGTAGGTAGGCAGGTAGGTAGAGAGATAGATAGATAGATAGACCGACCGACTTGGTGGACGGACCAACAGATGGATGGATGGATGAATGAATCAAATGGATAGATAGATAGGTTCTGCTGCTTAATTTAATAAAGTTTAAACAGTCTAATTTTGTTTTATTGTTTTGATAATGTCATTTTGAAATTAGACTGCCTCTATTTCAGCAAACTTACCCATAAATACTGGCAATATGGCAAACACTATCGATTGAGAGACAGTTGACATAGCGACGCCTATCAGTAACACATCTCTTGATGATATCGTTAATATTATCGGAACGGTCATGACATGTGCCGCGCTTCCAAATAGTCCAAACACGACAGCATATATAGCAAGACTAGCGAAGGAGTCGCACAGAGGCATAAGTCCATTAGCAACGGCCATGCACAGACTGTATGCTATCACTACCTTAATGGGGCCAACACATCTAATATCGGAAATCAATCCCATAATGATGCGACCAACGATATCAACACCGCCCACGATAGACAAGAGAAAGGCTGCTTGTTCTATTGCAACGTCCTGTTCTAAAGCTCTGGGTATCAAGAATACAGATTGTGATATGAACGATCCAAATCCTAGTCCAGTAACAATAAAGTACAATGAGAGTCGAACATTCTTGAAAATGGACAACACGAACACATTCCTGCAGAATGACGAGAGCTTAGTGCAAAAGGCAAATTTCACCGTGTTATTTTTCTGATTTTGCAAAATCTCCTTCTTTGTTTGCCTGGGTTTGTACAGCTCTTCTGTAGCCACACACACGGAACCAGTAGAATCCGAGAGAAACCAAACATTGCTATCGTCAAACAAATCAGCTTCATTGGAAACAATGTACGTCTCTTTTTCGTCACTAACCTTTTCTAATTCTAGCATTTCCTGTAAGACTTTCATTGTACTTTCCAATAAAGGTGGGCTGTGTAAGTATGGTGACACGCCATTCTCGCGCTGCATGTTTGAACCGTCAGTTGCTGGAAGCAATTCAATGTTTTCTCCATGTATTGGTTGGATTGATAGGCTTTTATCTTCAAACTGATGAGTGTAATCAGAATCATTGCTCTCCACTAGCTGTGTTACAAGCTCTGTACTGTTCTCGAGTTTGCTTTCATCATTGCCTCGAAACTGTTTAGGCGATTGCTTAGAAATCGGAAACTTTTCAAAAGGTGTATAAATAGCTGCTACGACAAAGAAATGCAACGTGAGTCCGCCAAACAACAACATCATACCATTGACTCCATATTCATGTAGCCAGTACACAAGCAATGATGGCAATGCTAGTTGACCAACACCGGATCCGGAAAAAGCTAATGTAGTCGCGAGGGATTTTCGTTTGTCAAAATATTTGCCCACTATTAATTGACTTGCAATTGCTAGCGCAGTTGATCCTATACCTGTGGAAATAATAATAATAATAATAATAATAATAATAATAATAATAATAATAATAATAATAATAATAATAAGAATGGATGGATGGATGGGTGGATGGTTGGATGGATGAATGAATGAATGAATGAATAAATCTCCTGGCATCTGCCAATGTTTCCAAACAAAACTATCACTATGGTGTATCAAAATAGTCAAATTCTAGAATTTCCTGGAACAACAGGGCTGAGCTTAGCTAGATATGGGCGGGGCATAGCTAAAACTGGAATGGTCCATTTCTTATCCTTTGTATACATAAAAAGCGTATTTAAAGGGATTACGTCTGTATGCGGATTATCTTTTTAAAAAGTGAAAGTTTATGCCAATACCGTTTAATTCATGGTTGCCAATTTGCTGTTTTTAGTGAACATGAGAAGACATTAGATAATTTGTAGTATTCCTAATTCACCTTATCCGAGTATCCACCCATCATCTGACCTCACATCACGTCATAATCAGCTCAGCGGGTGAATGATGACGTCATAATCATTACGTCACAAAGGGTTCCATATAGACCGTCATCAAATCTCAAATGGTAAGACACGTTGTATGAATTGTATGTCTTTGTAATTCTTGGCTATTTAATAAACATGCTGTTGAATATTTTGAAACCAATTTGTCTAGGCGCTGTTGCTGCCTTAGGCAGCAACAGCACCCAGTCAAATTAGTTTCAAAATATTCAACAGCTTACCTGTGTAGTTTTTTGGAAATTGATAGCCAGGGTGTTCAGAGATCGATCGATCCCAGCACGAGCGGGTGTGGGTGGAGCTTAGCTAGAGATGGGGCATAGCTACAACCCGGATAGGTCCATTTCGGCTTGATGCATGATGACTATCTATATTTGACTCTATCCCTTACGCATCCTTACACAAACCATCACTTCACACAAGTGGATGCATATTTGCATTTTTATGCGTGTATACTGAATCAAAATCACCGCGAGCCTTCGAACCTCGCCAAGATGGTACTGATGACCGAGATTTGGGGCATACAGATATTTATGATACAATCAATGTAATCGCCAATGAATGATTTCCTATTTCACTAGTAAGAACAGTCTGGATATGTCTTACTGGCCACAAGGTAAGCTTTGATTCAATGCTCCAAGTTGAAGTAGTATTAAATATTCATCATTAACTTAATAATCAATCATACTCATCTTCGAACTCGTCCACGGCAACACTCTCATGATTCAGGAATCCATTTCCTAACTCATTCATATGCCGTCATAATCAACTACGCGATGTGTATGCTGACGTCATAATCATGACGTCATGAATGATTCGATTAAGCCCGTCTTTAACGGTTACTGGTCCGACACGTTGTACGAATTGTATATTTTTGCCATTTAAGAAACATGCTGTTAAATATTTTGCAACTAATTTGACCTGGCGCTGTTGTTGCCATAGGCAGCAACAGGAACCAGTCAAACTAGTTTCAAAATATTCAACAGCTGACCTGTATAGTTTTCTGGGAATTGATAGTCAGGGAGTTCAGTGATCGATCCATCCCAACACGGACGTGATGTGGGCGGTGCTTAGATTGAGATGGGCGGGGCATAGCTAAAAGTGGACAGGTCCATTGTCTGTACTTGATTCCTGGTTGTTACAATCTTGAATGCTAGGCATATCATACTTGTGTCTAATTACCCAACAGACACCTTTTGTCAGGTCACACTTCCTGGGACAATTGCAGGCTGGTAGGCCCATAACAGCATCTGGTGCCGGTCCAAAGCATTCTGTCACGTGAATCGACCGGACGGGTACGGACCGTCCCAGCTCAGTTGGGTGCGGGACGACTGGCCCGGGTGCGTTCCGAGCCGCCCCCACCCACCCCATTAGTAGGATAGTATGCGTGTATAAGCCATATAAGAGAGGTTTTCTAAAATGTCCGTAAGATCGAGTAGCGTGCATGCGCGCGTCAGAGCTTCCCCGACAACGCGCGTCAGCGGTGGGAGAGAATGCCTACTAAAGATGTATTGAGTTGGTGATATAATTCCTTTAAATTGTATCATCCTCGTCACTCTTGGAGCCTATCAGAATCGGAATAGAACGAGGAATCCAAAACTGTTGACCACAAAGAGCTATCATTATTTTACTCCTTAAATTATGCTCAAAATATTGAAAACGTCATAAGCGCGTGCATGTACTGAGTGAATAGGGAGGATGTTTATTACGTGATAATGTCCTTGCCCTTAGGGCACGTGCGCTGATTGGCTAGATATCGCGCGCTGATTGGCTGGGCGTTTTCGCTATGACGTCACGAGGAGTAAAAAAGGAGTGCAGAACTGAGAATCAAGACCACACTTCGACGAGAGAGAAAGGTGGTACGTTGTGTGACCAGAGTGTTAGAGACGAGGGTAACTGTTTACTGTCTGCTGGTTTCATCGTAACCGCAGCAGTGCCACTGAGTTTTGTGATCTAGAATCCCTGGCCCACAACCGCCGCATCCACATCCAAACTTTTGAACACGCTCGGGGAGACCACACCTGAGGGCAAATAAACTAAACGAATAATGGTACCGTATGAGACCGCATTTTATAGTTTATATTTGTAATGCATATACTATCTTTATTTTGTGCTTATGACTAACGAGCACCGCAAGGTCGTGTGACCTTATTTATTGTCAATACAGTGATAGTTGGTTATATATGGCAGCAGCCATCCTAGTTACTTGTTTTGTTTATGCAATATAAAATACTAGCACCGCAGTACGCTAGGCTACACTATACAGCAACAATAAATCCGCACCACCTTTTTCCCCTAGCATCACTTTTTCACTGAGGTCACTGTTCAAGTTCTCATTAAGCAAACCTGACATGTGATCGACTAATCCTGGCTATTCTAGCTCGGTAGGATAGGTTTAGAAGTAGTTAGGAATGGTCGGCTAGGTGGTATAAATTGGCCATATACCTTAGGGCCTCCTTGTTAATATATGAGCGATTGTCTCTTCCTACGCTCCTCCAGCCGCATGGCTTATAATTGTCTGGACCTCCCTTCGACACGTTGGTGCGATCTGACTCTGGAAACTATTGGGGTTTCTGAGCGGTGAAGACTAAAGTGTCGATTCCGCAAACACACCTCTGTATTCTCGGATACTAGTTAGCATATATACACCTGTGCAAAAGTTAAGCACCAGCAAAAACAATAGAACGTAGAAACATGATGGTACAACTAGGCTGCCATACTTTTTGTCCCCGCGTTAGCTGACATAATTCCAAGTACAAAATGCACATGCATGCATGACTTCACGCCGCTTGATGTCCGTGCGTGGCGGGAAACAGCACACGTGTTCAGTTATGTAAAAGGCTAGTTTGAGGTGTAGAGCATTACATACAGATTTAGGCGACAAGATTAGGAATTTTGTGTTCATGACCGTGGTTTATTTGTACAGAGAGAATTAGCTCTTGATTGTGAACCGCTATGGCAAGACGAAGGTTAAGTGATCGTGTGAAATGGCAAATCATAGGCATGCATACCACTGGTATGTCATGCAGAGAGATTGGCAGACAGCTGAACATTAACCATACTGTAATCAGTCGTTTGATTGCAAAACATGGGCAAACTAACGAGGTGAAGGACAGGCCTAGATCTGGAAGACCGAAGAAGACTACTGCCCGTGATGATCGAGCCCTAGTACGCCTTGTTAGGAGATCTCCATTCACCAACAGCAGAGTGCTCAGCCAGCAATGGGAAACGCGCAATAGAGTGTCAATGTCTACCGTCAAAAGGAGACTGTATGCTGCTGGCATGAAAGCTAGGAGACCTGTCAGACGTCCTCTCCTCACTGCACACCACAAAGAGGAGCGTCTGAGGTGGTGCAACGAAAGAAGACACTGGAACATGAGATCCTGGAGACGGGTACACTGGTCCGATGAAAGTCTGTTCCTGCTTCATGCCACAGATGGTCGAACTCGTGTATGGAGGTCCAGACGCACGGCGTACGACCAAAGTAACATCATGGAAGAAGTTCCATTTGGTGGAGGTTCCGTTATGATATGGGGGTGCATCTTATTTGATTGTAAGCTGGATCTGTTGACTGTACCTGGAACACTAAATGGACAAAGATATCAAGATTCCATACTGGATAGAGTTGTGGTCCCTCATTTTGTAAATCATGCACCTGGAACCCACCCTATATTCATGGATGAGAACGCCCGACCACATCGTGCTAGAGCTGTGCATGAATACATCCGCCAGAATGCCATCGAAACCCTACCATGGCCAGCAAGGAGCCCTGACATGAACCCTATTGAGCATATCTGGGACATTCTGGGAAACATGGTGAGAAGGAGGGATCCTCCTGTGCAGAACCTGCAGGAATTAACAGACACACTCCATCTTGAATGGCAACGAATACCACAATGGCGTATCAGTCGGTTGGTGACCAGCTTGAGACGTCGTGTCCAGGCCGTCATCCAGGCACAAGGTGGATATACCCGGTATTAATAATGACAGTCTCAAACTCGTGCACAGATGTTAAACTTCGTTTTCAGATACCATTAATGACAATCTAGCCACGTGTGTCAACTGTAGGGCAATAGTTGTCAGTTGTGTCAACGTAACCATATTCAGGCCTCGTTTTCAAGTTCAAACAAAAACATACAGTGTTTCCCCACCATCATAATCAGCATTCCTCTAGTTGCATTATTACCTCTTGCACTAAGATGGATGGGTACATAAATGTTTATGCTATTGCTTTCTTCATAGCACATGAATATACCCTCGCATGTGCGTAAAAATAGGGTGGTGCTTAACTTTTGCACAGGTGTATATTTTCATTTGCTCGTGGAATTTCCTTTCGGGCGGGTCTTTCTCTAGTCTCTTATCCCTGAAGTTGACATACCAATTTTCCCAATCTCCCCATACCGTCATCATGTCAAAGGCAATATCCGGAGGTGCTGCCTTTCATGTACACGTGCTAAAGAGATCCTGGTTCTCACCAAATGGTTTACCCAGATTTTATTAGGCTTATAACTGCTGATACGGTTTCATCATCGTTCTGAACCATTAGTCCTTGTAGATCTGCATGGCGCAGCTAAGATTCGTTGTCTTGCACTATATCTCTCAATTGGCCTAAGAATGCATTCCCAAGTTCAGCTGGGATATATATATATCCTATTTACAGCACCCGACTTGAGGCTGAACCTTGTTGTGCCTCGTGGAGTCTGTCTATCTTTGTTCACTGTAACTTCAGTAGTCTGATTAACTGGGATTCGCACAAATTGATTATTGCGAACGATCTGAACAGAAAAACTTCCAGCCTTCAAGGTTACCTACATGTCAGAACGATATGTTTGAAGTCTGATTATGTGTTCATAGTAAGCTGGTTACCTACCTACCTACCTGACATAATTTAGTTTTTCATAAGCAAAGCACCAGGGAATCGTTGATCTAATGGCATTGGGGTGTAATTCTCATTTACCCTCGTGAGAAGCGGGCAGAAGGTCAAGCAAAATATCGTCTACCATGTCAATGTAAATCATCCAAAATGCGGACCGCTCACCATGTGTTATAAGAATACATTGTAAAGTTTCCGCAACTTTGCTTAGAAACGTTGGCTGTGCAACATGCATTCAAAGTTCTGTTGTCACAAGTCTTCCATCATGCAGTTCACTTTGACCAAAATGGAGGCTATGTCTGCCACAACTTCCGGAAGTTTTTTTCTATCCAAAGCAAAAACCCTGTCCATGCTAGTCTCATTAATGCTTCATATAAATATATATATATACATATATATGTGCACTCTGACAGCACAGTTATACCCATTTCCATCAAAGAATCCAGAGACAGCCATCTGCAACAATTCCTGATTCAGTATCCTGAAAACGTTTTCCGCTGGTGGATAGGACATTACAAATGGTATGGGAAGTTCCCACTCATAGGACGATATGCTCATAGCGGTCTTTGTGTTTCCAGGCGATTTCTGTTGCTTTGCAAAAGAGAGCCTGGTCCTACTACAAAGGTTTGCAATAGTAGTTCTCTTCTGATTAGCTCTAACTGATTAAGAATCTCAGTCACGGTAGACAACCTGGTAGCAGGTGCATTGATAGTAGGTAGGTAGCCAATAATATCTCCTGAGATTGTTACTAAGTCTCTAATACTGATGCTAAACCTAGTCCAGCTCGGAATTTTCTGATTTTGCATATCTGCCTGCTTTGAAAGTACCCAAATCAAATTCTTGTCCCAAGCTAGAGATCTCTGCTACTCTCTTGGGTTCTTGTAAATTAGTGTCCTTGGCTCTCAGTGGCTGCAGGTCAACACGCTCTCCAGCAATAGGCCTGGAGCTGTCAACACCGAATCAAAGTGCTGAAATGATACTCAAGTAACCGATTACTGATCAAGATCTTTCGAAAGAAAATTGTATTTTTGTTCAGTGAATGTCTATTTGTAGGCCAATATAAGACATTTTTTTGTGAATTTAGGTTTCTTTTGTCCTACCAATGGATATTTCTCGTCACCACAGCAGTGGCCGTTTTTTTACTGGCAACTTTTTATTTGGTGTCTCTTTACAGGCCAAGAAACGGCTAGATTTGAAAATTCACCACTGGAATGGGTGGCTCATTTATCGAACTCATGGCCTCTCCCAGATGACCTCATAACTAGTGAAAGATGTCATCAAATTAAGACTCTTCATGATAAAGGAGAAGTGTGCAAACGAGCTGCCTAATGCTATTCACAATGTTGATATGGACGCATTGCTCCCATGTGGGAAATGCTTAGAGCAACACATTCGAAGTTGCGATATGAAAGAATGCACACATTTGAGAACCAGACATTCCTGCAACAACGGAAGAACATGGCTGGACATATATAGATAGAAAATCGGCGCCCCTCCTTGGATAGAGGGAGATATTCTACCACAGCAAATATGTGACGAACTTCAGGAGGGACTGGATGGCGCAAAAGAGGATGAGAGGGCGTAATATTGGATGATACCATCATACCGAGACACAATCTTAAAATAGCAACTCTGATAAGAATACGTGAGAAGAAATACATAAGTTTCACATTTGCGTAGTCTTTTGACACATTTTAAGTCTAAGATATGGTAAATAAAGTATAAAAAGTGAAAAATCAAACATATTTTGGATTTATGAAAATATAGATTTGTTTTTGTTTTAAAAGTTATAACTCCATGGTTTTCCTCGTGATTAATAGACCGAGAATAAACTTTAAATTGTAGAGAAATTCCAATTAGAAGTGGAGATGTCGGCAAAATAAGTATGTGGCTGGTTTAGCGCCGGCCATTGTGGATTTATGCAAATTATGTCTAGTTCAAATAAATTTTTCTTGGGAACATGATTTTTCTCAAATAGCCAACCATAACAAACATTTCCAGCCTTCTATTCAAACATGTTGCTTGTCCCCAAGAGCACAGGGAGGTGGGGGTGGTGGTGTGAAGACCCGTACTCAATCTCAGGCCATTGAATTGGTTTATCCATACGCCTCGGTTTCAGATGGAAACTCCGAGATTGGTAATGGCAGGATTGAGGAAAGGAATGTGGGGTGTGTCAATCGATCTGAAAGATGCATATTTACACATTCCAGGTTTCTGAAATTCGGGTTTCAGAATCAAGTATGGGAGTTTGTAGTCCTCCCATTCGGCCAGTCGACATCCCCAAGGATGTTCACCAGAGTGATCCTAGCGGTGACAGCATTTCTCAGAAGAGAGAACGTGGCGCTTCACACCTAGATAGCCGATTGGCTTATCAAGGCGGACACGCCAGCCAGGTTTGGAGTGGATACTGCTCTAACTCTGGAATTGCTTTCAGATCTAGGCTGGATAGTCAACAGGGAGAAATCCGAGTTGACGTCCACTCAACACTTTGTTTATTTGGAGATGCGATTCGATCTCGAGGAAGGCAGGGTTTACCCATCAGAGCCCAGAGTTGTGTCTCTGTTAGCCATCCTCAAGAGTTTTTGATTGGGAAACCACATTCAGGGTGAGGAGGTTTCTTCAGATGCTGGGCATGATGGTCTCCATGGAGCAGGTAATCCTGTGCACTGCTCTAATGCAAAGACCTATCCAGTTGTATCTAATGTCTCTGTGGAAGCAGAGACCAGAACCACTGTCAAATCTGGTACCAGTTTTTGATCCAATAATGTCGCATCTTGTATGGTGGAAGGAGCGTCAGAATCTCCTAGTAGGAGTTTCGCTTCACCTACCCCCACCTCAGCTATCCGTGTACACGGATGCATCGCTGGAGGGGTGGGGGCCTGCCTGGGAGAACACAAGGTTTCGGGCACATGGACTCTCCAAGAGTGTCAGCTGCATATCTATCTGTTGAAAATGATGGCAGTCGAACTGGCATTGGAAAAGTTTCTTCCAGAAGTCAGGGGCAAGGTGATATTGATACGGTCGGACAATTCGACAGTAGTATCATACATAAATCGCCAAGGCGGGACCAGGTCACCCACACTGTGTATAAAGGTGTGGCACTTGATTCAATGTTGCAGGAATTACTCAGTTGTTTTGAAAGCAGCTCACATTCCTGGGCGATGGAACATTCTGACGGATGCTTTGTCTCGCAGACAGAGAATTCTGCCAACAGAATGGTCTCTCAACCCTCCAGTTCTACAAAGGATCTTCGAGCATTGGGGCAAACCAAACGTGGACTTGTTCGCCACAAAGGAAAATTCTCAAATCATGAGTTATGTCTCACCGATTCCAGATCCAAATGCCCTCGATACAGATGCTCTGGCGATAAGCTGGAGAGGGATGCACGCTTACGTGTATCCGCCCATCATTCTTCTACCGAAGGTTTTGGTGAAGATCAGGGAGGAACCATGCCTGTTCCTGCTAATAGCGCCATTTTGGCCCAGCAGGCCGTGGTTCACGGATCTCCTGGATCTGCTGATGGACAATCCAGTGAAGCTGCCCGAGATTCTGAACATAATCTCCCAGGCCAAGGGCCGCTTCCTAAACAAGCGGCCAGAAATGTTCAAATTGACTGCGTGGATGTTATCAAACAACGTTCCATGTCGGAAGGGGTTTCTCAACAGGCTGCAAGTTTCATCGCAGCCACGAGAAGGATGTCAACCTTCAAGTCATATAAGCACAAGGTTAACTAATTTGCAGAGTGGTACGAAGGAAAGGGTATTGATCCCTTTCAATCCACTATTCAGCAAATAGCAGAATTTCTCTGTTAGCTGTTCTTTACAGGACTGGCTCCTGTCACAATTACTGGATACATGTCAGCTTTGGCATCAGTTATCCCTTGTTAGCCAACCTGGATAGTCCAGGGGTGACCCAGTTGAACGTGATGGTGACGGGAATGAGCACTCTCCGACTGAGACAACCGGTAGTCATTCCAGTCTGGAGTATATCTTTGATGCTTAATGTACTGGCCAAGCACCCTTTCGAACCTCTGGGTTCGGCCAGTCTAAAGCATCTGACTCTAAAGGCGGGTTTTCTATTGGCAGCTTCCTCAGCAAAAAGGCGCAGTGAGCTCCATGTAATTTCAGCAGAGAAGGACCGATTAATTGTCTCCAGAGAGGGTCTGCGATTTCTGCCAAGAGCAGAGTTTATGTCAAAGAATCAATCTTTGAAATATCACGGCAAATCGATCATTATGGTGCCTGGTGTCCAGTCCGTGCTTTGACTAAGTACAAAGAATGGACGGACTCTCTAAGTTCAAATGGTAGACATCTGTGGATCTGCCATAAGAAGCCATATGGCGCCACATCCATGGATACTATCTCTCGTTGGGTGGTCGAATGCATTCAGACTAACCACAAGATTGCGACTGGTCACCAGGTGCAATGTGCTAGGGCTCACGATGTTAGAGGAATAGCCGCCTCGATCACCCTATTCAATGGTGTCCCGTTAGAGGACATTATGGCCGTTGCACAATGGCACTGTGAGTCCTTTTTCACAGATTACTATATGAGGGACATGTCAGACTCCGCCAATCAACTCGCTTTAGCTGTTTTGAAACGATAGTCTAGTGGCCACACTGCTCATCTCTTTTTGATAACTTTGAAAAGCAAAATTAGTAAGAACAGACATGGTCACGCGAGAGGAATTCAACCATATGGGACACGTTTGGTCGAAAGTGTGTTGGTTGATGGCTCCACCTCTGGAATCCATAATTCATGAGGTAATTCAAGTTTGACAGTTTTTTTGTATTATGTTTATATATCATGATCATTCATCTTATATATTCATGCTCGTTCCCAGGCTTACATGTATAAAGAGCTGTTAATCCTCTTCGCACATTTGTGTTTCAGGCGAGAGGCGTGTTCGTGAGTTCTCTCCATTTTTTAGGAGAAGGTGTAGGGGGCTGGGTGGGGGTGGGGGGGGGGGGGTCGGTGATGCGAATGTGATTCGGTCCCTAAACTTGTCGGTCCTTTTAGGTCTCCATATGACAAGTTTAGATCTAAGTTCTTTCTCCAGGGTCAAAAGAGGCTTTGTATGGATTGCCCCTTCCCACCAGGTTACCGACTAAATCTGGTGTTATCAATGAGTAATGTAATGGTAAGTATTGATCGAAGGAAAATGAAGGAAATTTCAATTTCCCTTTCTCAGAGATCTAACAATACTTACCATTACATTACGAACCCTGCCTCCCAGCCCCACGGAGGCAAGCCATTGGTATTCTCTTGTTTGGTAGCTATACACACAATATGAGTGTCTCTGGCAGACGGGTATCCGGTTGTTGGGAACCGGGTACCAGGGTCCAGGAGCCGGTAAAGCTGACTAAATCTAGATTCCTATAGCCAGCTATCATGATAGCTGTATTATCAATGAGTAATGTAATGGTAAGCATTGTTAAATCGCGGAGAAAGGGAAATCGAAATTTCCTTCATTCCATTCCCAAGTCTGTCCAGTGTCTGGATTACTTCAGCATTGCCATTGAGTGTTTTCACAGCATATGGTAGCAACAGATACTTAGGTGGCTTCGGTTAGCCGCATGTCACTGGCACTGTTTTCAGGATTTCCAGTATGTAGCCCTATGAGTAACCATCCAAGATAACCTGGTACCATGACTGATTCTTTGTGTACATAAGAAGGATGGTAAGGCCATGTATTTGTTCTCATGTATTGTCTTGCTTTATGGCAGATCGAATAAATGACGATGTCTGATCAATGTATGCGTTGACAGTTGTAGATTTTATTTTCCAAACTGTAAGTTCTCTTTGCAAAATCTGGGTTTCTAAGACAATTTCCTGCAATATAGCGCGCAATTCACCTTTCCAGAGTTTCCATCCATCATCAGACCTCGTATGATGTCATAATCAGCTCAGCGCGTGTAAGATGACGTCACAACCATTACGTCACAAAGGGTTCCATATAGACCTTCACCAAATCTCAAACAGTCCGATAAGTTGTATGAATTGTATGTCTTTGTAATTCTTTGCTATTTAATAAACATGCCTTAGGTAGCAACAGCACCCAGTCAAATTAGTTTCAAAATATTCAACAGTTTACCTGTGTATTTTTTGGAAATTGATAGGCAGGGTGTTCAGAGATCGATCGCTCCCAACATGAGCGAGGTGTGGGTGGAGCTTAGCTAGAGATGGGCGGGGCATAGCTAAAACCAGAGAGGTCCATTTCCCTTCCCGTCTGGGAAATATGGATGGATTTGCCAAGCTCAGATTCCAGGTCTCATTCGTATTTTAACATACACATGTTATGCTTCTGACTTGCCTATTTAAAAGTGCATTAAGATTTTACTGCAGTCATCCCTTTTAAAATACGACAGAATTACTACTGATTTGAAAATGGGCTAGGATTTTTTAAAATGTGATGACACACAGAAAGCTGTGAATGCTGCGGTGCTATCCCATATCTTCCATCTAAAAAATCACTGAGAGTATTCGTCGGATTCGTCCCCATATATGGTAGGCCTACTGACCAACCCTACTAGCTCATGGACTATAAGAAATGCATGGGTATTAGACACAAATATATACATGTATGTGTGCCAGCGTGCGTGCGTTCGTATGTCGCGTGCGTATGTACGCGCACGTGCAATTAATTGACTATAGACCCCTATGCTCACCACTGAAGATTCCGTTAACAAATATCACGTACGTCATCGAATTTGCGAATACACAGAGTATGAATGAAAGTGAAATGAAACTCCCCGCTACCATGACGACAAGACGCTCAGAAAACCTCTTTATCAAACCAATGGCTAAGAGACCTGTAAAGCGGAACACACTACAATAGAAACTGTCTTACCCCTTTAACACTCATATCAGCCAAAAACGACTTCTGCAGAAGACAATTTTTGAAAATTTATGCCTCGATAACCGAGCTTGTCATTCCAGTCGTAAAATTTCAAAAATAGTCTTTTCTTGGTCTGCATTTCTAAGTAAAATTGTTAAAATTGTACACGCATACATTTAGAGGCTTAAATTGTATAGCTAGATATAATGAAACGAAATAAATCTTAGCATAGGATGCCTCCATTCCGTGTAAATTAATATGGACTCGCTAATATGTTTAGGTGTGGTTAAGAGACCACTTTGGTGGGTAGGGGCACAATGCGTGCCAACCAAACGGCGTATTACAAAAATGACATCATCTCGTTGGATCGCAATCTTGGAAACCAAATAGAATGTCGTCTCTGAAGTATATGCAAACAACTTCCTTGATAACGCCGGTTACTGGGCTAGTATTTGTGCTAATACAGGGCCATATTGGCCGGTATTGTTCCTGTACTGGCCCACTAACCTGCTTTATCACGGATGTTAAAGGGATGCTAATCTCTTCTCAAATGTTGTATTGGGCTGATAGATTACGGTCCATAGATTCCATATCATTCACTTCCTGTCACATTCCTTTATCTGTATCACAATGGAGGATTGCAGTCTTAGGTATGCCCCGCCCATCTTTAGCTAAGTTCCGCCCACACTTCGCCGTGTTTGGATCGATCGATCGATCCCTGAACTGACTGACTATCAATTTCCATAAAACTGTACATGTAAGTTGTTTAATATTTTGAAACTAATTTGACTGGACGCTGTTGCTGCCAATGACAGCCACAGCGCCCAGTCAAATTTGTTTCAGAATATTCAACGGCATCTTTATTAAACAGTAAAGACATACGTTTCGTCATCGGTTAAGCGTTCGCGATGAGCCTATCTACGTCTTTCATGACGTCATTGATTATGACATTATCCTACACGTCACGTAGATGATTATGACGTCATATGATTGATGGATAAACGGGAAGGGTCCATTATTTGCATATTTAAAGGCGCATATTCATACCAAAATGCTTGAAAATAAAATTGTTAAAATTTATAGGCCTACGAGGCGTGTTCTCACTAGAGACGTAACTGGCGTACTGCAATACTGAGGTATGGCGTTATTCCCAATTAACTCTCCAGTGATAACACGACTTTAAATTGTATACCTAGGTCGTGCGCTCCCTAGAGACTTAACCAGCGTACCGCCATAGTCAGGTATGGTATTATTCCAGATTAACTCTCTAGTGAGAACACGGCCCTAGATATAATGACACAAAATAAATCTTAACATATGATGCTTTCATTCGGTGTAAATTAATACATGCCCGCTAATATGTCTAGGTGTGAAGTTGAATTAGGGACTCGTGCCTCTAATTCAATTTCCCATATTAATAAAAATTATATTAATTTGTACGTAATGAAATCATCGTATGCTAAAATTTATTTCGTTTCATTACATTTAGGAGGAACATAATTTAAAGCCGTTTTCTCACTAGAGATTTAACCTGCGTAACGCAATACTGAGGTATGGAGCTATTTCAGATTAACTCTCCAGTGAGAACGCGGGTTTGGACTCTAAAAATATACACGTTTAAAGAATAAGTAACATCATATCTTGATAGCTATTCAGGTGATTTAATATGCCACTCATAAATTATGCAGGTAATTTCAAGCTTTTTATCATGCCGCGAAAGAAAGATATTCCGGCTTTCACAGCTAAATTTTGGTACATTTCTACACCCTATGATTTACTTTTCAACCAATCAGAAAACACCTTTTATGTCCGCATCGTATCAGTCATAGAGGTGCCATCTACAGTTTAACAATGTGATGTAAAAGCAACCATAGCGGGTAAGTTGTTGCATATTTTGAAACTAATTTGACTGCAAGTTGTTGTTGCCTTAGGCAGCAACAACTTCCAGTCAAATTAGTTCCAAAATATTCAACAAGATGAGTATTACATAACAAAGAATGTAATGCATTGACACTTATATGACATCACACACTATCACTTGACAAGACAAAATGGCGGCGATCACTGTTCAGCATTTACTTGATATTATAAAGCAGATAATTGTGATACAGATAAGGGAATGTGACAGGATATGAATGATATGGAATCTATAAACCATAATCTATCGGTACAATACAACATTTGAGATGACATTAGCATCCCTTTAACTATTTTATTTTAAAGTATTTTGTGTGAATATTGCACCTGCAACTCTTTAGTGGCTACATTTGGTCAAGAAAATCTAAATATTTGAAATTTAATGTCCATTTATCACTGTAATGACGGGTTTCGCTAACCGACATCGGCATGGAAGGGTTAATGTGAGACGCGAGCGGGGACATATTCTCTCCCCGAGCGACAGTGGGTGGTGCCATGTAGGTGCAGATACAATACAGTCTTTACTATGACACAACATTCATGTTGGATATTTTGAAACTAATTTGACTGGAAACTGTCGTTTTTTTGTTCGCCATCTTATGTGCGTCGACGTATTTTAAGACGTATTAAGTAAACATGACGAGTGGTGTTATGAAACCTGAATACATAATGCGTCATGTGTTACTTAACTTCGCGGAGAGCGGGGGGGGGGTGGGGGGGGGGGGTGGGGGGCGTGTGGAAAGAACGGGTGGTTACTTAGCCAATTCCAAGCCTGGATACAGTAGGATGCATGTGCGTACTAGTCCCAGAGCGCAGAAGGTTTTATTTGACTTTTATTTACCATAATGTCTGAGGGTGGTTCCTAGGGTAGAATTGCCTGTAGAATTCAGAAATCCATTTCTTGCAAAAATCTACTTGGGAGATTTTTCACTATTTGCTCTTGAAGTGAGGTACCCTCTACATACGAGAACGCAATTTTGCGTTACATGATAATTTGGATGATTTTGGTTTTGTCAACTTTGGGCCTGAAAATGTGCCAAGTAGTAGTGCTACATACAAATAAGGGATTATATGAATGAGTGCCGTCGCCTGGTTCATTTCTCATGTTGGAATGCCTGGTATTCATGGCATAATACGGGTGGTACGGTTATTTATAATTATACCCCCATTTTGTCGACGACGCTGTTGAAAAATGTGTATTATTTACCTATCATTTTGATAAGAATGCATATAGTCATCATAAATGGTAATTATTGTATAATCTATTGCACTAGAATCATTCAGATACAAACATTGGACAACATCTGTATGCGTGAATGGGCGAGACAGCTTGTATTGCTGTTAGGCATCTACATAGATATTAAAGTTGTCCAGATTTACATTAAAAATTAAACGAACCAAACCCCTTGGTTAATAAACGTCCAATAAAACTATCTGGCGCTCGGTACTATTAGTCAGAAGGTAGAATGATATTGTTAGTGATGGTTTTCTGTGATTATATTAAAATATCATGTTTTCTATCTATTTATAGATGATAAATCCGGCGAGATTAGTGTAGTCTGCAGCGTGCAAGTGTTGTACATGTATGTGTATAGGCGAATGGTGTGTAATATAGACAACGGCGGGTATATTAGATAAGTGTGTAGACTAGCTACTACTGCGTAGAGAAAATAGTTAGACTAGATGATAATCCGATTAGTGAATAGGTCGTTTTCCAGTTGAATAGATTATGACATTATCCAAGAGAACTTGCATTTTACATCTTGGTGGGAAATGTGCTGAAGAAATCAAGCCATTCGATGATGAATCGTGGGACAGAATCGATCAATGTGACATCATAAAGCATGCATCGTACAAAAACTCTTAGTATTTTAGTATTAAACTACCTGCCATTGATGATGAGTCAATAAGTTATAGTGCTATAAAGAGTTCACAGCTGTTCGCAAACCAACGCAAGATAATGTTCCGAGCACATCGATCAAACCAGTTTTACGATCATGTGTTGCAGATTGTTCCCCCAAAGCAGCTCTATGGGCATATTTGCAAAGAGGTGTCTCTTTTGTCTGGCCGTATCAAAGTATTGTGGGGAAAGATGGAGCAAACCCCATTGGAACCTTGAGATGGATCTATCTGAAAAAGCATCAAGGATACCGCTAATAAACTGGACGATCATGGTAAGCTTGCACGGCTATCTGGAATCAACCTCATATCGAAGGAAGTTAGATATTCTTGTCAGAGGGATTATCTCAATAAAGCAAATGCAATAAAGAACAGACATACACCACATGAACACTCAAGCAAAATAACATTTCACAAAGCAACGTTTGATATTCTCAAAGAACACATAAATATGAACTTGATAGAAAACCAAGGCACTGAGTTACTGACATCACTTCACAAGTGATAAATGGCAAGCATGATCGAATCTACGTATCCTGCCAGTCGTCTGTCTGCGAGAGTTCTCAAGGAATATCACGAAGATTTGAGCAAAACGCAGAGCAAGATTTGATGAGATGTCAGTCAGCGAGACAACGTTCTACCTCAGATCACTTATTCTTAATATGCAGAATAATGAGGTGTTGCACCAACCCATAACAGCTGAAACCCTAACTTCAAGACTAAACGAAATGCCATATCTACTTTTAGACTTCTTCAGAGTACTATATACAGGATCCAGTGTATCTACAGCACTGGGTAGGTTTGAAAGTCTTGTCTAATCTATATCAGATGACATTGTGGTTGTAACAATGAGACGGTGAACAAAGCCATCTAAATAGATTTGCAGGGGATTTGGTGTCGAGTGTTTAATGTAGCGCGGATCGGCCGGACAGGTACGGACCATCCCAGCTCGGCTGGGTACAGGATGGCTGTTCCGGGTATGTTCTGAGCATGCACCCTCTTTAGTAGGATAGTACGCGTATATAAAGCCATCTAAGAGAGGTTTCTAAAAATGCCCGTAAGATCGCGTAGCGCGCATGCGCGTGCATCAGAGCTTCCCTGACAACACGTGTCAGTATTGGGAGCGAATGCATACTAAAATGTATCGAGTTGGTGCATGTAATCCCTTTAGATTATGCTATCCTCGTCATTCTTGGTACCTTTCAGGACTGG
Source organism: Chaetoderma sp. LZ-2023a (assembly GCA_034401795.1). Classification (NCBI taxonomy): domain Eukaryota; kingdom Metazoa; phylum Mollusca; class Caudofoveata; order Chaetodermatida; family Chaetodermatidae; genus Chaetoderma; species Chaetoderma sp. LZ-2023a. The sequence continues at coordinate 68,418,389 of CM067368.1, read as the reverse complement.
AATAAAACGAGGAATTAAAAAATGTAAACCATTTTAAAATCGGTCCAGAAATCCAGTTATCCTTATTTTTCTGCTTAAATTATGCTCAAAATATTGCAAACGTCGTAAGCGCGTCTATATACTAATTGAATAGGGAGGATGATTATCCCATGATAATGTCTTTGCCCTTCCAGCTCGCACACTGATTGGCTACAGGTCGCGCCTTGATTGGCTAAGCGTTCCAGATACGACGTCATGAGGAGGATAAAAGGAGTGAAGAACTGAGAATCGAGACCCACACTTCGTCGAGAGAGATGGTGGAAGGTTGTGTGGCCGGAGAGTTGCAGGGCGGCGATACCTACCTGCTGTATTGGGTTTCATCGTAACCACAGCGAGGCCGGCTAGCTTAGAGATTTTGATATCTCTGGCCTGCAACCTTCCCATCTGCATCTAATCTTTTGAACACTCTCGGGAGTACAAGAAGCCCTCACTTCCAATAACATCAGAGGAGCCTTCCGGTGGATCGGCCTTGCGGCCCCGATGTAACGAACTCATAGTATGTTGAACGCATGGTGATTCTTGGTGGACAACTTGTCAGATCTGCTGAACCACGCCGAAAAGTGATAATCAAATTCCGCGCAATGCATTGTGTATAACATTTAACTTTTAGACCACAGTCTAGTGGGATTTGCCTGGTACACCACACGAGCTTTGCGGTGCATCATGTACTGTGCACACGGAAGATGCACATGCATTATTATTTAACATTCAACTGTAGCCGTTCATCACTACAGGGCAGCTTTCAACTTCCGCTACAGTACGGAACTTTTGTCATACTGTGTAAATTAATATGACTATCTAGTGGACATCTGCAACCGCAATCGGTCATCTTCACCAACTTGAGAGTGAGCCGCATCAACAGTTCGCTTTCGGATATCAGCCCAGCAGCTACAGAATTGAGCCATCTTGCGTTCCTCATCCGGAAGGTATCATCTCCCCTGATCTATGAGATTTTTCCGTATCGGTGACTAATAGGTACGCATCTAACTGTATTTCATATTATTGTATTTTTACATTTGTAGGTACTGATGACTAATAGCCCGCATTTTATAGTTTATCTTTTTACTGTATATATTATCCTTGTTTTGTGCTGATGACTAACAAGCACCGCAAGGTCGGGTGACCGTAATTATTGTCAATTCTGTGATAGTTAGTTATGTATATGGCAGCAGCCATCCTAGTTACTTGTTTTGTTTATTTTATATAAAATACTAGGACTGCAGTACGCTAGGCTACACTATACAGCAATAATAACTCATTAATCGAACCTGACATTAGGTCGACTAAACCTGGCTATTCTAGCTCGATAGGATAGGTTTAGAAGTAGTTAGGAATGGTCGCTCGCTAGGAGTCATTTGTGTAAGCCTCTTTTCCAGATGTAGCAGATATGTAACACCGCACACCAACTGGGTGGTATAAATTGGCCAAATACTTAGGGCCTCCTTATTAATATATGAGCGATTGTTTCTTCCTACGTTCCTTCAGCCGTATGGCTTATAATTGTCTGGACCTCCCATCGACACACACCCCGTCCCCGCCCCAGTATCTTCAGATACCAGTTAGCATAGATATCCATGTCAAAGTAGGAAGCACTGCGAAAATATTATATTATTTTAACCGGGCAGCAGTCCATCTCTGGGCATATTTAACATAACCCTAACGACAGGTAAAATGTTAGTCCCCGGGAGCAGATTTTATACGATCTGTCCCCAATATGCTGGGTGACAGATGGGGCACGGATCTCCCTCTAATTCTTCACAGTGACTGGGTGCGGGCTTGGAACACCCCCCCCCCCCCAAGCCCTCACGGGAAGGTCACTATAGTTGGATATCCGTCTCCTTATCCCAACCATAAAATTATATGCGTTTTTCAAATGCTTTTGTAAATATGTCTTATCCGAGTGATCTTGTATGTGGTTGTGGTGGGATCAGTAACGTGATCGTTATGTGATTCAGAAGCTGCCACACCGTAACCTGTCTGCTCGCTGTTTGTCTGAGGGGGATGCTCTGCAAGGTGACCATATGGGAACCGAGCGTCTCCGCCAGTTGGGCATGTATTGAACAGATAGGTAGAACTACTTTCCATTTCCGGCCAAAGCCTGGAACATGGACCTAACAACTAAAGGTTAGTTTAGGGTATTAGCAGAAGGACCGCTTAAATAAAGCGGCAACTACCAATACAGTATCTTTAATCTACATAAGATGACGGTGTCTGAATTCTCCGGAAAACATCCAGCCCATCTTCACATAATTCAGCATGCGTCACGATAGCACACAGTTTCACGACGTTAACCCGCGCTACATACTTAGCATATGTTTGAACAAGACAGTGGCCCTTTTTGCCAGCTCTCTTCCTCCACTTCAGCGTTGAAGGCATTTTCCTGTGATGGAGACCCACGCGAGGCACTTTCCACTCACAACAATACTGTTTTGTTAGGGTATAATGGTTTATATTAAACCACCCAAGTGGCCACGCTAGGACTCTCCCTTGCAGGGCTACCTCGCGGATTTAAGTATCAGCGATATACCTCTGATGAGCCCACATTGAACAAGACACCAACTTGGTTCCATGTACTATATTTTCTCTCTCGTACTAGCAAACGAGTAGTATTGTTTGTTTTTGTTAAATCATTTTGATTAATTATGTCTAACTCCCAAATTGAGTAATGGACCATCACACTGGTGACATGAATAGCCAAGACGAGATGGTGTGGTTCAACCTCGGCAGCAATGGTCGCACGGCCCCACTGGAACATTATCGTTCCACTGGCTCTAGAAGTCAGTCTTTGTACATTCTGGAAAGTCGATATACGATCCGTCACCCTGAGAACCGACGCTAACCAGCTCGTCCATACATCCTGTACATGCGGTGTAGCGGAGCAGAATATTCGATATTAACTAGTACCAGGAAAGTGGTAGAAATAATCAATCTGGTTGGTCACTGTGTCATCTACCACATGGTAGAGAGCCTGGAAACAGCCCATCTCACAAACATATCTCAAAGAAACCATGCCACGCCAGATGGTATCAACCTGTTTACTGGCTTGTGCTCTGGAGTTGACTGGAATAATGAAAACACAGATACATTATCAGGTGGCGTGGTACACTACATGATACGTTTGACATCTGCTATCAAAATATTGTGCCTACTATTATCCTTCCATCTGATTCAGACAACCTTTTCATGTCTGTAACCTCCACAAGTGATGGCAAAGCATATAAAATGGAGGTTTCATCTGGAAGAAACTTTCCTTGAACCATGTGGTAACAAAGTCAAGATAACAGATTTCCAGTATCAGCTGGAAGATATGCAGAGACCACTGTATGTAAACAGTGTTAAATATAGAGATATTGTTTGGATGATGTGCATGGTTCAAGGGGAAACCTCAAACATTGGCTGACTGGAATTCATTCATCACAGAAGATCATCTGCCAACACAATAGAATATCTTACAGGGACAATTTTAGATAGCCACCAACCAGACCTGATGTTGTAGCCGAGACTCTGTGTATTTCTCAGCGAGTATTGAATGAATGTGGTGATACACATGCAGTAGTTAACTACGACCCGGCTGTAGCTAAGCCAACTATACAGATCCAAGCTGCCGAACATCCTTTGTTCGACGTCTTTATCTGGTTTGGGCCTTCCCACACAGAGCGAGCCTACTTTGAAGCCATTGGTCACATAATAGATCGATCGGGTGCACTGCATATACTCACTGAGTCTGGCAACATGTTCAATTAATGAATTCATCCGTGGAAAACATAATAATTAACATAGTGGATGGGAAGAATGTACCATTTGTAATAATGTCCTAATGATGGATAATTTAGTGCGCCAGCATGCAAAACATTTGCTAAATTAATTATTATTGCATGGCTCAGTGGAGCATAGCAAAGAATTTGTAACCTGGACATTAATGAGCAAGTTGCATATGGTACACATCCTTGCTAATCACTGTTAGCAAAAGATTGATGGAAACATATGCTGAATGCACAAAATATCATGGAAGCACCAGCGTTTAAGATGATATATATACAAATTATCAATATTTTCCTGATGTTCAACCGATACAAATGATGGTGACCTCTTCATCTTTGCCCTTGCTAAAATGTGTGATTTTTCTCTGCTGGAACCCGACATTATTGTGCAAGATGGATGGTGAAATACGTCTTGAATCTCCTCAATATGGAATACACATAACCAGGCATACACACAATTCTACAGAATGGCACATTCTCTGTCAGAGGAAGCAGCCGACCTTTCTCTAGAACTCCAGTCGACATTACATTTGAGCAAATAGTGAATGCTGATGCAGCTTCTCGTTTCAATGAGATACCATCCTTTGGACAGTCGGACTCAGCTAGAAACAACTGAATGATCACACGATCTGTGAGGAGTGCAATAGTCGACAATTTGGTGGTGAGTTCTGAAATGAAGACAAATGAGGATATTTCCGAATCCCTAAAGCTTTATGGAATAAAGAAGGATAACGTGGATATGCCCGCGTTGATTGAAGGAATAGAGAACAATATGAATCCCTTTAGTCAAAAGGCAGATGAGAATGTGTACTTTCTTACGACAAGTGTGAAAGTAGCAAACCAAGTCAAGAAAGACCTCTTGGGATGCCGCCCTGTTTGTCTACAAGATGCATAGCACTTCAATAAACCAATACCAAGACGGCAAGTGAGGAATTTGGCATCTGTAAAGAGCAAAGTTGGCATGAAGGAAGTGGTTGATTGCAAGGTTCCGGAGATCTGTTTGGACGACTCCTATACCTTAGTATGGTTGGGAAAATTTATTGGGAGGTCTTCAAATCTTCTCTGACACCCGTACCTCGCTCACTAGCTCATCAAGATGGACGTTTTAACAGGACTGGTAAGGCAAATATGTTACATATGCTTGGAGAATGGTGGAAAGTGTTGCCTTAGACATTTATCAACGTCACAATAGTAGATGCCATGCTCTTTCTGCACACTATCCAGAATCCATCTCAGTCATATGGTAAGATTGCAAAAGATATCCTGCATACGTTGTGTGATATGCTGAGCGGTGTTAACTGTGTGTGTGACGTATACAGGATCAATCAATAAGAGGCAGAAAAAAGAACAGACCTGATGCTGCAGAAATGTCTTTCAGAATCACAGGACGTCAACAGAAACGCCACATGATTCGCATCAAGCACTAAAATACCTTTCTTCAAAAGAGAAACTTTTCGACTCCTTGCAATTGAATGGAGTGATATCTCAGCATTCTTTCTGATCTTCAAGTGGTAATTGGATTAGAGAACACATGCTACTCATTTACTGTTGCATGTGGAACTGTCATACAAGACGAATTTCCTTCACTCGCTTGCCAACATGATGAAGCTGATAAGAGGATGGTGTATCATATTCATATTTCAAGCAAACCAAAGGCGTGGTGGATGGATGTTGGACAGAATACCAGATGCTACATCAGCATATCGCAACTTGTTTCTAATGTAAAACCAAATGTGATTGATGCCCTCACTGGACTGCATGCATTCACCGGATCTGATGTTACAGCAGCATTCATAAATAAAGGAAAATGCCGAGTACTTAAGATTTTGGAAAATAATAATCTGTACATGCTGAAGTATTCTCTCATTTGGCTGACAACACTATTGTCTCGCATGAGCTCATCAAAGGTCTGGAGAACTGTGTTTGTGCATTGTATGGCAAGGCTCACATGTACAATGATGGTGATGTGTGGTATGCATTCTTTCAGCAACATTATGCTCCCAAACGGAATGATGAACATCTAGTGAGAATTAAAGGTGTGAATCTAAGGAGAACGCAGTCCTATCCTGAAAAACAAGATATTGCGGACAAACTATGTTGCATCTATTTAGAAGAATGCATCACTACCTAACCGATGCTTATCGCAGCCTGAACAACAGGCTTCACCGAACGTCCACAAACTGTTTTCCTTTACCTTTCTTAAACAAAATGTCTGTGGGTTTTATTTTGCAATGCCAATCGGTACAAAACTGGCATCATTATAGATAGGATTCATTGGTAGGTAATTCTCTACCTTGCTCTCTGGATGTCCTTCAAACATATAGATGTTGTCCAATGCTTATATCTGAATGATTCTAGTGCAATATAATATACAATAATCACCATTTATGATGGCTATCTGCATTCTAACACATTTTTCAAGAGCGTCGTCGACAAAAGGGGGTTATAGTTATAAATAAGCCTACCACCCACATTATGCCATGAATACAAGGCATTCGAATATGGGAAAGGAATCAGGAGATGGCACTCATTCATATGATCCTTTATTTGTATGCATCCCTACTACTTGGCACATTTCCAGGCCCAAAGTTGACAAAGCCAAAATCATCCAAATGACCATGTAACGCAAAATTGCCATCTCATATGTAGAGGGTACCTCACTTCAAGAGCAAATTGTAGAAAAACTTCCAAGTAGAGTTTTGTAAGAAATAGATTTCTGAATTCTACAGACACTTCTACCCCAGGAACCACCCTCAGACCTTTTGGTAAATTAAAGTCAAATAAAATCCTCTGAGCTCTGTGACTATACGTGCCTGTGTTGTCACTTACCCACTCACGCACCCACCCACCCACCCACTCGCACGCACGCACGCACGCACGCACGCACACACCTCCCCTACCCGGGTGTTTCGGTATAACCACAATTTTGTAAATTTAAATACTTTAGCATATTTTCAGAAATCAGGGGTAGGGGGTGGGAGGGGGTAACTCAGGTAATGAAGCCAGATTTTTGCCGTACACCTTTCTAGTCAACGTCTTACGCGGAGGCAAGTATATCCTAAATTTGAACTGAATCCATGCGTGCTGGCTAAATTTATTAAGTGGAAATCAAGTGAATAATTCTGGTGGATTCTGAGAGTGGAGGCATGTATTTCTGAAATTTAAACTGAACCCATGTACGATAACTGAAGTTATCGAGCGGAAACCAAATAATAGGCCTTTCCCACAAAAGCGTATTTTGGGAAAATACCTTCCCAGAATGCATCACCCATACCGCTTCTTGCTGGTTAACGCGATAGACGACGCGCAAACAGCATTACTTTACTTTTGCGATCAGATACAACGCACTTTAAGCAGTGTATATGAAGAACTTATTTCATAATATTGTTGAAGTCATACATCATTGAAAAGCTAAGCGAATTATCTATACATTTCTGTATTCGTTTTTATAGGTTTCTAAAATTCAATACAGTTAATTGTAATTTTAAATAACCCCTATTGTCCACTTGATTTAATGAATCTAGGTGTAATGGTCTATTTTATATATGCAAATAATCCAGTGAAAATTTTACAAAAAAAAATTAAATAATACATTAATGTATAGGCAATTGTGTACGATTTCCAATGATGTATCACTTAAATAATATAGTGATTGTAGTTTGTACTAGGAACGGTTTAAATTGCAGTGTATTTTAGTGCAATAGTAACTCAATGCAGGTCAGCTGCTTGTTAGCGGAATACCAGCCAGCAGTTGTGCTCTGAGCGTTGATTTATGGGAATCCCGGCGCAATGACGTCAATGTGGAAACAGGTGTATTTCTTACAATTTTTCAAACAATCAAGGGACATTACTCTTGTCAGATTTCGGCCAAACGCGATCACATTCAAGGTCTCATTGTGAGGGCTGTATTTATGAAATGTAAACAGAATCCATGCATGCTAACTGAAGCTATCAACCGGAAACCAATATATTACGATTTTTCAAGAAATCAGGATGGATTACTCTGGAGATTATAGGCGGATGGAGGGATGAGACCTATTTCTATAATCCCCGTCGACAACGTCTGGGAACTAATGGACATTTCCGGTTTTAGCTAAGCTCCATCCACACCTCGCTCGTGTTGCGATCGATCGATCTCTGAACACCCTTATTATCAATTTTCCTAAAAAACTACACTTGTAAGCCGTTGGATATTTTGAAACTAATTTGACTGGGTGCTGCTGCTGCCGTACCGCCCAGTCAAATTAGTTTCAAAATATTCAACAGCATGTTTATTAAACAGCAAAGAATTACAAAGGCATACAATTTATACAACGTGTCGGACTCTTTGAGATTGGATGACGGTCTATATGGAACCCTTTGTGACGTAATGATTGTGACGTTATCATACACGCGCTGAGTTGATTATGACGTCATAAGAGGTCAGCTGATGGATGGATACTCTGGAAAGGTGAATTAGATAAAGATATGTAATGTATACGTTTACCTGCCATAGATGGCAAAGATCTTAATTATTGACGTCTTGACCTATAAGACGTCATTGATAAGTAGTACTTACACATGATGGTGCCAATCGTGCCCCGAACTCCGTTAACAAGCGCCGTCTGCAATGCATTCTCGCCGAAATTGGACTGATATGCGCTAAAGAATATTCCGTGACCTCGTATGTATCCGCCAAAGATACAGTTGACGATTGCTGAACCTGAAACAGCAGATGCTTGTCATGCGGGGATTATGGATGTGGTTATGGTGTTAGTAAAAGCGGTACGTGTTAAAACGATAAAAAAACACGATGGCGTGACGGTGGCTATGTTAGTGACGGCGGTGGTGGTCAGTGTGGTACAGGCGTGGCGGCAACCCCCCCCCCCCCCACCCACTCACGCCCGTAAATTACCACAATATCGATGATGGAGTTGATGATGACGACGGCGACGACGACGATGGAGTCAATATTGCCGGATTTCAGCTCTAACATCGGATTGGTCGATGAGGTTAGTAGGTAGCTTATATCTTTTTTTTTTTAACTTTTCAAGTCTTCTCCAAAGAAATCGAGCTGAATGATGCAAAGATCCTGAAAATGGAGGATTCCAGTTTATCCATCAATCATATGACGTCATAATCAATTACTTGACGTGTAGGATGACGTCATAATCAATTACGCCATGGATGACGAAGGTAAGTTCGTCACACACGGACTAAGCGTTGTTGTAAGAATTGTATGTAAACATTGTGTTGAATATTTTGAAACTAATTTGACTGGTCTCTGTTGCCATAGGCAACAACAGCGCCCAGTCAAATTAGTTACAAAATATTTAACAGCTTACACGGGCGACGCGTGAATGCAGCTTAGCTAGGGATGGGCGAGGCATATCTTAAACTGGATTCCTCCATTGCTGTGGGACCTAGTTGACTTAGTGTGCGTGCGTGCGTGTGTGTGTGCGTGCGTGCGTGCGTGCGTGCGTGCGTGCGTGCGTGCGTGCGTGCGTGCGTGCGTGCGTGCGTGCGTGCGTGCGTGCGTGCGTGCGTGCGTGCGTGCGTGCGTGCGTGCGTGCGTGCGTGCGTGCGTGCGTGCGTGCGTGCGTGCGTGCGTGCGTGCGTGCGTGCGTGCGTGCGTGCGTGCGTGCGTGCGTGCGTGTGTGTGTGCGTGTGCGTGTGTGCGTGCGCGCGTGTGTGCGTGTTTGCGTGCGTGCGTGCGTGTGTGTGCGCCCGGGCGGGCGGGCGGGTGGGCGGGTGGGCGGGTGGGCGGGCGGGCGGGCGGGCGGACGGGCGGGTGGGTGCGTGTGTGTGTGTGTGTGGGGTGGGGGGGGGGGGGGGGGGGGGGGGGTGGTGACGCAGATATCTATAACTACCTGAGGCAAATGTTGAGTGAGATGATCCACCTATGATTGTTCAAACGACTTTAATAAATAAAAGAGCATTAGTGCCACTGACCAATCAGAATCGAGCGTTCGACCGCTATCAGCGGCATGTATGGATTGTAATGGATTATGATTGTATTTAAACAGAAATCTAAGATAAGTAACACCATCAGAAATCGTCTCGTTGTGAAGATTGTTATAGCTTAATGACATACAGAAATAATTTAAGAAATACTATTATCCGATCAGAATCTGCCTGGAATAAGTGTGATAAAGCATAACGCATCATTCAATCAGGTGTGTACAGATGAAAAATTAGAATCGGGGCTTGTAGAATTGGAACTTGTAGAGCAAGATGACAGCAACAATTGGTATCTTAACAGTGATCAAAATAATCCAGTTGCACCGCAGACACACCGATATGGCTGCGGGTTTTGTTTTCGAGTGCTCTTGCACAAGATTCATAAAGTACCTCTGATTTCCATTAAAAAAAAAGGAGGCCAACCATGTGCGATCGCTGTTAATTCTCAAAATTGTAAAATCGTATTACTACACCTACAGTTGCTGCGTCTGGTTCCTTGAGAGAATTCATACAGTTTATTGGTGGTAGATTTGTTGATGGTGTACACACACCAATGCACAGCAGCAGCTGCAGTAGCAGCAGCAGCAGCCGCTGCCTTCGTCGTCGTCCTCGTCCTCGTCCTCGTCTTCGTCGTCATCGAAAATTGCAACAAAAGGTGTTTCAATGATTTTCAGTACGTCCATATGTGCATACCAACATCCCAAAAATCTGTTAAAATCGGACCTACCATTATATATAATTTAGCCGGTTTCTGTTAGTTAGTCAACTATTGATCCGATTTTGCTCAAATCTAGCACAACGAAGAAAATTGCCGTGCATGAGGATTTCCAGACGTTAGCCATATCTGCATAAAATCTCTCGGATCCGAATCCAGGTCGGATAAAATTCTGGATCTGTGGATATCTCTGAAACTACTGGTCCGATCTGGCGCAAATTTAACACAGGAAAGTATGTGACCATTCACTCGAATTCTACGACATTGGGCGGGATCCGAAGAACGAAAATCAAGAAAATGCTAAAAAAATCCGGAACTCGCAGCTACCGAGATTTTATCGACCTAGTTATAATATAATATATGGATGCGGGTAATTTGGTAAATGTCATGCAAAACAACAGCTTGAATCAGACAAGTTCTCTTCTGCCATGGTAACTTTCATTTCGTCATAAACAAGCCAAACACGTGCTTTCACACAACACACATTTTATATTACATAGTGACAACCATTTTCTATTGCTAGTAAACTGTCAGTTGCAAACACTATTGACGGTGGTTATGGGATATAAAAAATGAAAGTTTGTTTAACATGAGTGCTAGTCCGATTTCTCTGACTCCGCCCTATGCGGATTCTGATATGCCGAGCATCAGAGATTATTAGCGACGCTGCGCAGGATAATCACTTGAAAAAGATTGTTTTGACGCTGGACCTTTCTAGTTTATCCGTCCATCATATGACGTCATCTGACGTCATAATGAATTAAGTGACGTGTAAGATGACGTCATAATTAATTATGGCATGAATGGCTCGATTTAGTCCGTCTTTAACGCTTAATAGTCCGACACGTTTTACGAATTGTATGTCCTATACCACTGAATAAACACTCTGTTGAATATTTTGAAACTGATTTAACGGGGCGGTGTTGCTGCCATAGGCAGCAACAGCGCCAAGTTAAATTCCTTTCAAACTATTCAACAGGATACCTGCATAGTTTTCTGGAAATTGGGATTCATAGGGTACAGCAATCGATTGATCCCAACACAAGCGGTGTGTGGGTGGAGCTTAGCTAGAGACGGGCGGGGCATGGCTAAAACTGGAGAGGTCTATTGGTACGCTGATGGAAGGCGCTAGACTAAAAAAACATGCTGAACATACTGTAGCCCACATGCTGACAGGAAAATCAGCAAAAAAGAAGGAAAATCAGCCCAAAGATTCTTCCGTGCCTTGTAGACAAATGGCTTAACCGCGTGCCTGTATCAGACATAATGGACAATGCTCCCGCGTGTTCATCATACGTCAATCAGTCCGAGAAAGCGTATACTTCTTTGTTGGCGGGTGAAACAACTTTGGAAACGATAGACATATTTTATACGATAGGCTAAATCGAGCATGAAATTGACTACGGGAAGGCGAGCCTTTTTTGAGAGGTCAAAGACTAGTCAGTTGTGGATTTGTGACCAACGTATGAAACAGGTGGCCAGAGATTTTATCAAGGCTGACCGCATGGGGTCCGCAACCGTGAGTTGCATTTGATTGCCTGCTAATAATCCCTACAGTTTGATATCTCATCTACCTGCAATCTTCCTAAATCTACATACAAAGTATAAACGAACTTGAAATCAGACATCCTCAATTGTTTTAAAGAAATTTGAACACCTCTCCACGTTATTGGACAGAGTGATCCGTCCTTGGCAGGCCTTGGATCAGACTTAGTGATAGACTGATGCGATCTCTTAACGATGCATATTCAAAGCAGAATGGCACAAAAGAAAATTGTTAAAAATATTTACTTTTAGAGGCTTAAAGTGTGTGCTTAGATGTATTGAAACGAAATAAATCTTAGCATATGATGATTTCATTACGTATAAATTAATATAATTTTTTTAGTTGTCAAATTGAAGTAGAGGCACGAGTCCCTAATTCAAATTCACAACTAAACCTACTAAACCAACTAATGGTATTTATATGGAATGGAATCATCATATGTTAAGATTTGTTGCGGCTCATTACATTAATGTACACAATTTAAGCCTCTAAAAATATATAATTTCAACAATCTTATTTCCAAGCATGAATATGCACCTTTAAGAGTACTAGCGGTCTGACTAGAGTGTTCTGAATAACAGAACAACAACGTGCATTATGGACAATGTCTTCCCCGATATCTGCGGAATGCAAAACTGTTATGCAAGATTTTATCAACAGGGCTTACACTACACGTGATCAGCACGCAGAGTCCACGGCAGCAAGAATCACGAGAGATTTATCTGACCTAGCGAAAATAAATTCAAAATTGGTGCCATGGCCGGTACACCATTCTGCAACCATCCTGCTTTGTAAGCGTTAACGTTGTAAGCGTTGTTGTGACAAATGATGATGTGAATGTTCACGAATTATAGTCTGTAGGAAACACAAAGTCATCAACAAAATTAAAGGGTACCTTGTAAACACATACTCATTCAAACAGAAAGCCAAAGCCAAACTCTTTGAGACATATCTGGCCGAATGTCAGAAATAGGTCCCAAAAGGTGTATCATGGTCAAATTTAACCATTTTTGCAATATTCGTACTGGTGAATAATTACATCATGCCCTTCAGAAAACAGCAAACCAAATTTATTTATCTTATTTGGTTTTGAAGATAATTACAGTTAAACAACTGTGATTACATAGGAAATACATTCAAGCGCAGTAACGTTTTTGCCGTTTTCTCAAGACCAAACATATGGAAGTAAAGGACCATATCGTTTTTGTTTTTCAAGCTAAACTCCTCTGGTTTGTTTAAAAACATTCAGAAAAACAATGTGTTCTGAATAAACACAAATAAAACATTACATTTATTGAAAAACCTTGTAATATGCGATTCTGAATTAATCACCTGAATTATGTACTGATCTAGAAGAAAATAAACACATCATTGCCTTTGGCCATCTTTGAACTGTCAGTATTCAACTATATTCACTAAAATTAACATAATTCAATGCACTACTTCGAGATTTATAAAATTTAACCAGATGCACATGCTATCCTCGTGATCCTCAACACTAATAATGAAGAATCGTCATTCACTTTGCTCACATTTATTCCAACATACAGTACACATCCAACTGGAATCACTATATATATGAATCTCTTTTTGACTGTTTGTAGAAAAAGGAGCCACGTAATGACTCGCCATTTGGGTTGACAACAATTATGGTATCTTTACATATCATTTCATAAAAAAGATGCCCTAACTCATGTGTACTTTCAGTTATGTCGCAAGTTTCATTACCGTTGTCATCAACATTGCTAACACTCATGGCGGTACCATAATCTACAGCATTTTCTGAGAACAAGACCAAGCAAAAGGGGTCAACAGATTGAGTTTTCACATCCAGAATAGTATTCATACAAACAGTGATGGCAGTAGCATGTTGGTAATCTAGTGTTCAGTTTACTCTCAGCATGCACAGAGGCAACTGAGTGAAGTTTTGCGTTGCCTTGCTTTACTGTAAAGAAATTATGCCGACCCCTATCTGATTTCACATCTAAATGATCTGCATAGAAATATCGTCTCCCATGAAGAGTGGACCGTCTTCCTATCACAGCATTGCCACTCAATTGTTCACATACAGAGGTGTATAGGTCTTTGGCATTGAGAATTGTCACTTCAACATCCCGTGTTACAGCTTCCCATGCCCTTGTTTTTAAGAATCTAACAGCAGAGTCTATTTACCCTTTCCCATGATCACTTCCAGAATAATTTCTTACAACCCTTAACTTTAGATCCATTTCACTCCAAGAAATGTCGCCAAAGCAGTTTACACTTTTCGACTGGGATGCACAGCAATCACGCAGCCATGATAGTGTGCATCATATCATTAGCTAGCAACAAAAGAGACAGTTTTCATTATGGCTCCACAGACACCACCCCCCCCCTCCCGTCCCCTCAACCCCAACCCACCCCACCCATTCGCTAGCTCATGCTATTAATTACCATTCTACTAGCTTGTCTAGTGAGGTCATCAAACACATATTATTGTAAAAGCGGAGCATTATGTTCTGGATAGAGGGTCCCTATAGTATCGTTTACGGTGGAAAAAAGGAGACGCATATAGTGCAATAGCCCAGGCATATGCAAACTTTGCTGTTCATCATCATGGTTTAACAACTGCAGTATGTAATAAGTATGGTTGAGGGGTCATCAATTCACCTTTCCAGAGTATCCATCCATCATTTGACCTCGTATGACCTCATAATCAGCTCAGCGCGTGTATGATGACGTCACACTCATTACGTCCCAAAGGGTTCAATATAGACCGTCATCAAATCTCAAATACTCCGACACGTTTTATGAATTGTATGTCTTTGTAATTCTTTGCTCTTTAATAAACATGCTGTTGAATTTTTTGAAACTAATTTGACTGGGCGCTGTTACTGCCGACAAATTAGTTTCAAAATATTCAACAGGTTACTTGTGTAGTTTTTGGGAAATTGATAGTCAGGGTGCTCAGAGATCGATCGATCGAAACACGAGCGATGTGTGGGTTGGAGCTTAGCTAGAGATGGGTGGGGCAAAGCTGGAACCGGAACGATCCATTAAAGACAGTACACTATAGAGACGCCAGCTGAACGTCCATCCAGCTGTCAAGATGTCAACATCACTGCGGATACAGACTTTTCAGAGGAAAGGGATTAATTTCTTTCAAGAGATTGTAACAAACAAGGATTGATTAACCTCATAAGTGATGATGATGATGATGATGATGATGATGATATAAATATTGTCAAGGCAGCAACAGAAGCCTCACATCATCAGTCCACAACTTTGGGGGAAGATACCGATTTACTAATTCATCTCAAAGCAAAGGCTTATTATTTCGTTCAGACAATGGGACTTTATAGTTTTAGCTATGCCCCACCCATCCCTAGTTAAGCTTAAACCCACGGATCGCCCGTGTTGGAAACGATCAATCGCCTAGCGCCATAACTATCAATTTCCAGAAAACTATACAGGTAAGCTGTTGAATATTTTGAAACTAATATGACTAGGTGCTGTTGCTGCCATGTGAAAGTAATATGACTAGGTGCTGTTGCTGCCCATGGCAACAACACCGCCCAGTCAAATTAGTTTCAAAATATTCAACATAATGCTTATTAAATAGTAAAGACATACAATTCGTACACGGTGTCGGACTATTAAGCGTTTAAGACGGACTAAATCGATCCATTCCTGCTGAAATTGATAATGACGTCATCCTGCACTACTGTTGGGTCGTGAGTTGTGCTCTCAGTTACTATTCATCCACACATACACTCGTTGTGATGTAAGTTCACGCGTCTTTGGTGTTGCAAAGATGTTGATATTCCAAAAACCTATATTACGGAGAATTTTTTTTCACGAAATCCGGCGTAAATGCATTCAATGTACTTTGCCAGACAAGTGCCACGATTGAAGATATGAGATGCCAAACTAAGGCTATTCTGTTTGGTGGAAAACCTACAGAGTGACTTGCATCATTGCGCTATAACTTATTGATTAAGAATGTGGCTGTTGCGCGATCATTTTTTTTTACACCAGAACGTCTCCTTCCAGCTGCATCTGCTGCATAATTCCACAGCCTCAGGGTCAACTACAAGATCCTGGCCTGGATTGGAAGAGTGACATGAATACTGTGCCCATAATGTCGAGAAAGAAAGGTGCCCATGACAATCTCCTGATTGTCCTCCATTGCAGCTGCTCAACTGCCTGCCGTACGCCTCGCTGTAGTTGTAGGGGTTATGGACTATACCATGTACTGCTGTTTGTGGTCTATGCCAACTTGATTCATGTGATGACCCGCATACCCATTCTATTGGTGATCAAGAATATGCCAGTGAGTTATTGACGGAATGTGATTGTTTACGAATTGTGAATAACTGCTGGTATGTGGATTACATGAAAAGGCCTTCATCGCATCTGCTTACCTATTTTAATGAAGCAATCATTCAAAATAACATCAGAAGTGCATCGTTTGTAAATACAAATAAGGATTACTGACTTTGAAAGTAAAATTCAGCCGAATTTGTGGACAAATATTAACATATTGAACGTTCTCTCAATCAAATCAGAACATGAAGTCCTGATATTGCTAAATGATGTCATTATGATGTCATAGAGTAATTGGACACTGACGCCTCATTCCCTATTCACCAACAATACATTTAATGCGTATTTCATGCACCGTTTCCGACGTAGACAGCCTAAAAGGTAAAAATATCCGCCATATTTGATTTGACCTAATTTTCCCATTTTCTGATGAGTAAATTTTGATAGATTTTTGATATATTATACTGGACACCTCCACAAACTTAAAACCACCAAAATACATTTAGTTCCAATCTTTTGGAGGCCAAGCTGTATATTGACTAAGCGCTGTTGCTCTAACTGCAGCAGCAGCAGCAGCAGCAGCAGCAGCAGCAGCAGCAAGAGAAACAGCAACAGTAGCAACAGCAGTAGCAGCAGCAGCAGCAGCAGCAGCGGCAGCAGCAGCAGCAGCAGCAGCAGCAGCGGAAGCAACACATGTGACAGCATAAGCTTAATTGGACTTTCCATACCAAGTACAATCATCCATCCCCAGCCACCATCAAGCTTGTGTTTAATCGCCATGGCGACCGCGATCGTATCTCGTTCTTTGCACGTGAGGAAGAACCGCTATCAGTCTGATTTCAACCTATGGACTGAATTACATAAAACAGTAAAAAAAAAAAAAGGGCAAATCAGTACATCGTTATTCTGACATGTTGTTGATAAACAAGCAATTGAGGACTCCAGTTTCTCAGTCAATCATATGACGTCATAACAACTAATGACGGATATGATGACGTCATAATCAGTTACGTGAATGACGTAGCTAAGTTCGCCATGAACGCTTACCTGATGACGGACTAAGCGTACGAGCTCTATTTAATAAATCGCTGTTGAGTATTTTGTAACTAATTTGACTGGGCGCTGTTGCTGCCATAGGCAGCACCAGCGCTCAGTCAAATTAATTTCAAAATATTCAACAGCTTGCCTGTATAGTTTTCTGGAAATTGATTGTCAGAGAGTTCAGGGATCGATCGATCACAACATGGGCGAAGCGTGGGTGCAGTTTAGCTAAAGATGGGCGGGACATTTGCTAAACCTAAAATCATCCATTATGACGTCATATACACATGATTAAGAGGTAGTAAACGCAGACTAAGTAGTACACTTTTAGCGTATTTGATCGTATAGGGCATACATGTTTTTGCTAAATTTGTAAACACCACATTTCACTCACTGCATTAAAATAACGGATGGCAAGCCCCTATCGCTATCTTGGAAAATGACCAGAGTGAACCCGTTGACACGTTTGAAATGCTATTTCTATATTCCATGACAAGACACCAATGGGGATATTAAGGCTAGACATTAACCACTGATCCCGTGATCCGTAGGCCTTTGGTCGCATACGGATCAGTAACGGATCCCTGCTTTAGGCCAGTAACTGATCTGGCTGAATCATTGTGTTTCAGCATGAGTAGTTCCATGACAGAATACCAACAACCTGTTGGTGTAATCAATGATGGTTTAACACTTCAGTGGCCAAACTGACCAAAAATCGCCTTTACAGTGGTTTTGAGAAATGTCCCTTTACAGGCCAAGAGAATAGTCTTTTTGAAAATGTACCACCTGAATGACTGGCTTGATAAACGAGGCAGCCATTACAATGGTGAATTTTCGAAAGTAGTCGTCTCTTTGCCTGCAAATGGACATTTAGTACAAGCTAATGCTTACACTTTTTGACAATTATTAATTATCCTAATAATGTAGTATCAGATATGATGATGCACATTTGTCTGATAACGCATGTTGCTGGGCCGCTACTGGACCATTACCGTACCAATACGGGCCCGTATTGGCCCAGTAACCTGCGTTTTCGGTGTTATTTGTGCCGTTTGTCAAAACTAATAACTTTAGTCTGAAAATGTATTACATGTCAACTTCTGCATTACCAGATTTGTTAGTCAACACTCTCTTGCATCAACCTAGCTCTTGAATGGTTAAACTCGGACACAAATTGTGACTGACTGTAGTGGTCTTGAAAAATGTCAATTTGCAGGTCAAGAGGAAACTATTTTAAAAACGTTACTACCGGAATGACTGGATCGGTAATCGAGTCAGTCATTTAAGTGGTAAATTTTTGAAAATTGATTTATCTTTCCTACAAATGGACAAAGACTAAGCAAAAAAATTTGAAATTTCCCGTTTTTTGACTCATTAATGACCAAGTCGGTAAAATGGGCGTCTGTAGTGTGCTGGTGAAATAAACATTTGCAGGCCAAACGAAAGCTTTCTTTGTAAATTTCAGTGATACATTTACAAAAAAACAATCTTCTCTTTGCCTGCAAATTGACATCCACTGAGCACAAATTTCAAATTATTAAAAAACTCTCGACAGTTAAATGGTTAATTAATATATGTAATATTTCGAGCACTTAATCCCTTTTGCGTCAACTTAACCCATTATTGGTCAAGTTCCACAACCGGCCATTGTAGTAGTCTTGAGAACTCCCCATATGCAGGTCAGTAGACCATTTTTGAAATTTCCCTATTGGAATGACTGGCTCGGTAACCGAGCCAGTCATTCCACTGGTAAATTTTCAAAAATAGTCTTCTTTTGCCCTGCAAACGGAAATTGTCTAAGCAAACATTTATATATTCTTGGTCGCTAACTGAAGCCGGTCAAACACGACCTCTGCAGTGGTTACTAGAAATATTAATTTACATGGTTAACAGAAAGGTATCTTTTGTAAATATTTGTGGATTCAAATGGTATATTTACAAAGATAGTTTCCTCTTGGCCTTGGCCAATAGTGGATTAATTGATATAAGTAGCATTTTGAGCGTTTTGAGGCGCTGTTGCCACAAGAGCGGTTAATAATTATTGTATTTTACCTTCTGAAATAGTATCTAAAAAACACGCGTGCGCATTTCATTAACAACGATTTCGTAGGTAAACTTGCGAAGCAAAACAAATGACAAATCATTGCAACATATTGCTCTGCATATCTTTCATAATAGCGTATTATATATAGATTCTTCGTTTATGTGTCAAGTTGTCTAAAAACCCGAGCTGTTTTTGTTGACATTTTCCATTGCGAGATCTCGCTCGGTTCCTAGGCTAGATGGTGATACTAAAGCGCTTCTCGCTGTGAAATAGAATCGATTCCTATAACTGATTTGTTTTACATGTATTCACAATAGATAACGTTATAAAATAACGGACGTATTACAATATGAAAGATAACCTATCCCAAAGGGTAGACGTAATCTAACTATGTCAACATAAATCTTCCTGATAAAGTGGGATTTAATATCGTTCAGTATCTTATAAATAGTTAATTCGAATTCGTCAGGCATTATATGAACTACGTACCATAATTATAACAGATAAGGAAGTTTACACAGTTTATATCGTTATGCGAAAATATATAAAACACTGCTTGATACAAATACTTTCAGTCATATCGTTCTATAAAAGAGTGATCAGAGCTCGCAGACCCTTGTCCTTAAGATTTTTCGGATCAATTTCAAGACAATTTGTTATGGATGCCTTTTTATAGCCGATCGAATCCAATTGTATTGATACGAGGTGATGTCTGGATTTAAATCCATGGTCTGCTTAATTTATTTATTTCCTGAATAATTGGCTGGAATGCCGAGAACAGAACAGAAAATTAGTTAGACTAAACTAAGGGAGAATAACGCCTACACAAGACCGAAAATAGATGACAGGGTTTCCCCCCTTAATGCTAAGCCAAGCAAAATTCGATTTTTAAAAATTAAGACGAAACGTTGGTGGCAGAAATAAAGACATAACGCGATATGGCCTACCCGGTTAGGCTAAGTGGAGGTGCGTGAAAACTGTACAGGTTAAGGATCGGCTTGGTAGAATGGAAATTATAGACTATAATTATATCCTTTAACCAGCTTTTTTTCTTCGCAACAATTTTCCCTATGGAGAACGATCAGGGAGAGGCTCAAGAGGTTGAACTCTTGACTGACTTTTGCTTGATCTGAGCTGAACCGTTTGTAATACGTGTATACAACCATGTCTGGAGGAAACAAGTTAAATTACTATTCTTCTTCTTCTTCTTCTTCTTCTTCTTCTTCTTCTTCAACAACGTCCATGCCCGTATTTATCTTTCAAATCCGAAGATGCCGACGAACCTAGTGGTAAGCCTAAGGTCATTGCCAGTTCCCCGGAGAATAGTTTGAACGGTTTCTCCATTGTGTATTTATTTAACCTCTCTTGTGTCAACATCGCCTCAAAGAGCTCAAAATGCTACTTATATCAATTAATCCACTTTTGGCCAAGGCCAAGAGGAAACTATCTTTGTAAATATACCATTTGAATCTACAAATATCTACAAAAAATACCTTTCTGTTGCCCTGTAAATTAATATTTCTAGTGGCCACTGGAGAGGTCGCGTTTGACTGGCTTCAGTTAATGACCAAGAACATATAAATGCTTGCTTAGACAGTGTCCGTTTGCAGGGCAAACGAATACTACTTTTGAAAATTTACCACTGGAATGACTGGCTCGGGTACCGAGCCAGTTATTCCAGTAGGAAATTTTCAAAAATGGTCTACTGCTAGTTCGCATATGGGCATTTCTCAAGACTACTACAATGTCCGGTTGTGGCATTTTGGCGAACTTGACCAATACAGGTTAAGTTGACACACGAGGGGATAACACCTGCCACTGTGCTTCAATATTGCGGCAATGCTACAACACATTCTTTGGCATAGTCTGTAGTATCACAAGTGTTAGCGTTCTTCCCTGATAACGCAGCTTTCTGGGCCGATGCTGGGCCGATACCGGGCTGATACTGAAAGTATCGGCACGATATCCGCCCAACATCGGCCCAGTAAGGTGCGTTAGCTGGGTCGTTATAGTGGGCGTTGAGGGAACTGTGCCCACATCTCTTCATGGCTGTCGAGGAGGCTGATAGAGTGCTTCCCAGAATCGTAACCCTTGATTTCCCCACCATTCAATTTAATTTAGGCGTTCATTAGCGTCTTTGATCGCTATGTATGATGTGGTTGTGTTTGGTTATCACTGCAGCTTTGTTTGGCGAGTTCGCCAGCTTGCTAATTTCCAAAGTCTCCACACTGGTCTCGGATTCACTGAAGATCCAATCCGTTTTTCATGGTTAGGGAACAGAGACTCTATTCAGATCTTGTATAATTTGCTCGTGCTTTTTCTTGTTCCAGTGCTTGGAGGGTAGGGAGGAAGAAGTTAATATGACCACACGCTCTAGAATCTTTCCATAGCGTTGGAGGGTTTGCTAGCTGCTGATAGAGATTGAGAGTCTGGCCTGAATTGGACCTTTCCAGCTTTAACTATTCCCCACCCATCTTTATCTAAGCTCCACCCATACCTCGCTCGTGTTGTAATCGATTGATCTATGAACTTCCTGACTATCAATTTCCAGAGGATTATACAGGTAAGCTATTGCATATTTTGAAACTAATTTGACTGGGTGCTGTTGCTGCCTAAGGCAGCAACAGCGCCCAGTCAAATTAGTTTCAAAATATTCAACAGCATGTCTCTTAAATAGCAAAAACATACAATTCGTACAACGTGTCGGACTATTAAGTGTTAAAGACGGGCTTAATCGAATCATTTGTGACGTCATGATTATGGCGTCAGCGTACACGTCGCCTAATTGATTATGACGTCATATGATTGAGTTAGGAAATGGATTCATGAATTGGTACATTTGTCCCTGCAGGTATGGATATTGTATCTGTAGTGTCATCAGTATATTTGATGTATACCCTACTTTCTTCTTCTCGGACTGCTTTATGTTAGGATCCGTTTATGTGCACACACATCCATGCTCTGCTTGGGTACGTGCCTTGGAATATCTCAAAATGTGAGGGTGTCCAGCTCAGCTGGGCTTTGCTCGATGGATGAAACACCAGGCATCGTCGTCTCGATGCCAAGACAGGTTTTCCTCGGCACACAACTTTCTATGGCGAGCTCATCAACTGACTAGCACGAGGGTTAGCGGGTGTAGTTCGGATCGAGCGGTCAGATACCAGCCGTACCAGCTAAGCTGGGTACGCGCCGCCCGTCTTGGATTCGTTTCCTGAACACACCCCTCTAGCCATAAGCGTATATAGGCCTATGGGAGAGAGAGCGTGTCAAAAAACTAAGTTTGTTAAAACGCATTATGCGCATGCGTGCGCCGGGACGCTGTTTCTATGGAGCACGTAGTTGTGACCTAGATAGGATGGCGCTTTTAGTGTACCGAGATGGTACTCTGTAATCCTTATTGATTGCCTGTTTCCGTTAAATCTGGCATTAATCAAGACCGGAATTCGACGGGCTTTCCAAATCTATAAACCATTTCAAAATCGGTTGGGAAAACTCTTCTTGATTATCTTCAAAATATTGCCGTGACGTCATAATCACGTGGACGTGAAGCTTCTAGAATGTTCTAGAACGTTCGACTACGCTATTATTAGCTACGCGCTGATTGGCTGTTGCTCGAACGATGATTGGATGGAGCCTGCACCTGTGACGTCACAGGGAGAATAAAAGGAGAAGCAATCCAGTGATCGAGAGCATCCTCGGCCAGGGGCCGAACAGGTTGGAGCTGTACCAACTACTAATAAGCACGATACGTGTCTTCCTTTGCTATGTGTCGGATTTTTATCCCGTAGGGTGCAGTTTTCCAACCCACCGCACTAAAACAATTTTGTAACTCCCTATCTGCGGGAGTAATTTGGAACTTTTGATAATCGTTCACGAATACTAACATTCACATTCGGAACACAAACTTGCGGTGAGGCCTTTGCGGCCTGAATATGTGAGTCTACAAACGTAGAGGCAGGATGTTCTTTTAATGGATGACTCACTGGATCTGCCGGCCACGCCTAAAAGTGGTATTTCAAACGACCGCCGCACCAATCATGTAGGTTCTTTCAACTTTCGACTGTAGCAAGTAAACTCTGCCCGGTGTGTCTTCAGAGCTGGCTGATGTACCCAGCACTGTGAAGCCTTGTTTTGTATCTTCATTTGCCCCTAACAACTCCCGCTAGTGATCGGATTGTTTACACCTTCCATCCATACCATCGGTGTATGGGAACTTTCTTCACCATGTAGTACTATCGTATCTTTTACTGACTGCTCATTAGACATTCTATTAGGCTTACAGTGCTGAGCGATGTTCTTCACCCACCATGAATGTTCTTGCGGGAATCTTGTTTGCGGACAACAGCTCGCGGGAACCAGCCTGTGGGAACTTTCCAGCTTCTGGAGAGCGCATCATCCCACGTCGACTACGGATTGACGTATCAATTTCAGTAACACGGTAGCCTAACTTGGGAATGACAACCAAATATTCAAGTAACTGTAATTCACAGTTTAATTATTTCTCTATATAAGCTTTGTTAATTGTATCGTATCCGTAAAATCGGTCCCGATGACTAAAAGGAACCATAACGGTCTTCAGACCGATAGTTATAATTTCTGTATTTGTTAATAATTATTATCATTTTCCTCAATGTGTTGCTAACTGCACTATAGTAGGTTCATTAACCTGTATTAATATATATATCTTAATCGTTTGACACGGTATTGTTTGTTCTGGTTAGATTATGTATATATATGGCCAGTGGCCATCCGTTCACACGTTTTGCTTAGTTATAGAAAATATAGGACTGCAGTGCACTAAGAAACACTATACAGCAACATTTATATATGCAACACTTTCTCCCGCCACCAACACTTTTTCACTGAGGTCGCTGTCCGTGCTATAACTCTGTTTAGCCCGGCATGCTACCGACTAACCTGTTCGATAAACAGCTCGATAGGATAGGTTCAAAATGATTAGAGACACTTTCTTCATTACATACTGTGTAATATACTCGTCCCTTCCGGTAGTGCAATAATCTAGCCCCGCGGTCCGGTAAGACTCATAAATCCAAGATTTTTTCTCTCTTCATGTTCCACTCAGCCTTGTGGCTTCTTAATTGTTTGGACGTCCCTATCCGCACCATGGGCTGATCCGACTCTGGGAAACTATTGGGGTTTCAGAGCGGTGATGGCTAGGGTGCGGTATCACATACACTCCCGTGTATCTTCGGATACTTAGTAGATAGTACTTTAAGCCAATGTAGGAAAGAATTGCGAAAACACATGTATTAATTATTATTTTATTTACTGACAATCCTCCCGCACCGCAGTACAAAACTGGCAGCTTGTATATAAACCTAACGACAGGTTAAACGGTTAGTTCCATAGGACCCGGTGATGGGCGAGATACGTATTCCCACCGAAGTCTGTTAAAATATCTGGGCATGATATTTAGATCTGTCACGCCCTTGCGGGAAAGATATTTATTGTCGGTATTCTTCTCTCTTACCCCCACCATAACGATACGAGAGATGGCCTCATAATGCTTTCGTGAAATGTAACCCATGTCTTGTAATGTTTTATGTGGCTACGAAGCGGAATGTCCAGATTTTTACCCAGTTTGGAGATCCTACTAAGTAACATGTATGAGCGCTGTCTACAATATTGATGTCCTAGGGCATCTGTTCTCTGTGACAGCCGTGTCTAATAGCTAAGTTGTGGCCTAAAATAATTCTTGTTCTGAAAACAACTAAAAGGAATTAAGCAAAGCAGAAGGCCCACAGAAATAAAGCGGCAACTACTAACTCAGCATATTGGGAATTACATAAGACGGTGACGAGGGAATCCATCGGGAATCACCCATTCCATCTTCATGTAAAACAGTACGCACCCCTATAGTCATAATCTCACTAGGTATGGTCTTTTCTTTCTAAAGCATTTTTGATTGAAATATTAGAGTGGGCCCATTTTTGCCTACTATTCTTCTTCTGCTTTAAGCCATGGCGACACCTTCCCGAGACGGAGGCCCATGTGAGGCACTTGCCTCTCGCAAGGATTCAGCGACGATGGTCCACGCCAGGATAATACTCCTCACCCAAACTAGCACTAGGAGTAGTGCCCGCATGAGGCACATCACTTTTTCGTCTGAGATAACCTTCTTCCTTTCAGCTTAGGGGTATAATAACTTATATTACGTTAAATGGCTACGTCTCGTGTATGGGAGCCTCCCTTGCAGGGATACCTCTGCGGACCTACGAGTCTGTGTGATACCTCTGGGAGCCCCGTGTTTAAAAGTTCATCTACCTGCCTCTATGTCTCGTATTTTCGTATGCTCTTACTGTAGTTTTATCTAGCATATTTATAATTGTTTAGGTAAGCTCATTGTATAGACTTATATTTTTAGGTCACCAAATCAAATCTTGTAAGTCCATAGATCACGAAATTGCTATGGACAGGCATACTGGTGACACAAATTCTTGGGATGAGACAGTTGTGGTTACTGTTCGCGACAATGGTTGCATAGCGCCACCGGAACGATTGGGTTCCACTGGCCTTAAGAGCCAGTCTTTGTTTCCCACAGGGCAGTCTCGTACAAGGTCCGTCACCCCGAGACCGAATGCTAACCAGTGTCATCACTCGTCGTGCACTTGCGGCGCAGCGAGTTGACATGATACATCAGAATGGCCCGACACTACCCGGCGAGCTACAAGTGGCACCCGATGTGGGGCTCGAAGAACATCAGTAATAACACGCAGCGAATTCACACCCACACTATATAGTGAGCCTAGTTCAATACCGTCTCCGTTTAGCGAGGGCTCCCTCGATCAAGAGGTAGCCTCATACGATGGCACACATGCTCACCGACTATGCCAGAAATTCAGCGAAATCAACGACTCCACACCATAACCTGTTTTCGCCTGTTAGCGATGGCACTTTTCGAGATGCCTCACAGGTGGGAACAGAATTAAGACCCATCTCGGACGTCCGCGACAGGCCAACACCAACAGGGCCGAATCGTGGACGACTCCGACAAAGACCCGATTACGGGCATATCTACAGCCCTTCAAACTACTATTGTTCATCTGTGTCATCTATGGAGACTGTATGGCAGGGTGATAATCCACAACATAGACAACCTCCTGCACCGCCCCCTTCTAGTGAAATGCTATATTCAAGGGGAACACTGCAGAGTTATCGAGAGGAATCGGCACCACCATTTCGCCGGTATATCAGTCATGCAAACTCATCATGACCATCAGCCGATTGCACCACCGCCATATGAGGAACAACAGTCCTCACCTTGGGAGGAACGACTGCGCAATCTCCACCGTAATCTGGTCTATGGCTCAACAAACGGGGTGGACTCATTAAATTTGAGTATGCGTGTCCTGGCTCCTCGGCATCGGCATCAACGGGAAACACCAACACGACCGGCACCACGACCAACTTCAATCCAATCATCGACTTCCCAGATAACCGCACCACCCGGATTTCAACCACTGCATTCTTCCTGCGGTCTTGGCTGAGTCATCCTCCCTCCAGAATTTAGTGGGGAGAATGATTGGACCAATTATAAGATACAGTTCGAGATAATAAGTCGGACTAACCGCTGGGACGATCGACAAATGGGTGAATTTCTCGCCGCAAACCTTTCTGGAAAAGCCATCCAAGTTCTTGCGGATCTGGGAACGGATTACACACCCACCTACACACAATTGGAACGAGCACTGACGGAGCGATTTGGCGACACAGCCCTCGGAGAAACCAGTCGTCTTCAACTTAAAAATCTCAAATGACGCATGGGAGAAACTCTTCCTGAGTTAGCTAGCCAAATTAGGAGGCTAGTCACCCGCGCATATCCGAGCACCAATACGGAGGGCATAATTCATTTGCATCTCAATACTTTCATCGATGCATTAAGTGGTGCACCCACTCTGAAAGAAAAACTATTTCTCGGCGACCACGGGAGTTTGGCCCAATTAACGGCAACCACAGTTTGCATTGAGAACTTTCTAGAGTGGGAAAAGAATAACCGATGCCAACTCCATCCGATCAACGAGATAGGGGGTGCAACTATCGCCCCGCCCGATAGTTCTCCACCCCCACCCCCAGATCAGCGACACCAACCACACATACACCACCACCACCGAATATGCAGAAAATCAGTCAGAATCAAGAACCTGGAGGAAGGGGCCGTGACCACAGAGGAGGGTACAACGGAGCCCAAGGCGCAGGAACCAGCGAAACAACAACAACAACGGCAACATAAGAGAGTGGATAGAAGAGATTAATAAGCAATTCTCCGCAACCACCAATTTAGTAACAACACTCAGCACCAACCTCGCCACCACACAGTTTAGGTCAGCAAACACTACCAGCACCGCACCGCCACCGAACACCTGTTTCGGATGCGGTCAGCTGGGACATTGGCGGGAGCTGTGTCCTAACCGACCTCCCTCTACAACACCTGCTCCAGACCGCACCACACCGCAACCAGAGAAACCGTCAAACTCCTAAGGGTACCGAAATACAATGAGCCACTTCAGTGCCCGTATTCCTCTCTCAGCTCAACTGCAGCTTTCACGCAACAGCATTCAGTGGCCACGCATCATCCACAGAAAGCAACTGGCACACCGACACCAAAAAGCACGGCTTCCCATATGCCTGTGCCTACGTTGCCTCCCCCATCCGCAGGAAGGACATCCCCTTCTTTTTCCACACACGACAAACCTTCTTTTCTATGTAAAACGGCAGTAGTAGGTTGTAATACCTCCGCTAAAACAACGTTTTTGAAAGCACCACGTCCCGCCACCAAGACACTAGATTCTCGGTGCAAGGACATCCCCTTCTTTTTTCACACACGACAAACCTTCTTTTCTATGTAAAACGGCAGTAGTAGGTTTTAATACCTCCGCTGAAACAACGTTTTTGAAAGCACCACGTCCCGCCACCAAGACACTAGATTCTCGGTGCCCTCTAGTGGTATGCAGAACACCACCCCAACTAGCAGCATCTTCCACATCCACAGACAGTATCGATTCGGGAGAGACAATTCACTCCGCTTCATGGATTCGCAAGCACCAACATAGATGGAGAAACGCACGTCCTTGGAGACCTCACTGTTTCTTCTGTGCTTCACCAAAACATCCTATGAAGCATTGCAGGAAATGGCTTGTGCAGGTAGAACCTATCCATCATCACGTACGCGCCACCGTCTATACCAATACCGCTCACAAAGAAACGGCAACAACACCACCACCATTGCTACCCCCAACTCGGTCTTCACCGCAGCCTTCACCCCAGCGGAGATGACGAATTGGCCCATTCCTCACTCAACCATCTATAACATTACAAGAAGCAAACAGAAACAGTCGGAATATATACAGAGTGATGCTGCTCCAACGCCATTATCATGGACGGCATCATACACTGCAGACAACAGGAAGTCGACATACACGGCCGACGAATACCTCTCGGGCCAGCCTCGTCATTGTATGATACGTGTGCGGTAATACTATCAAGTACCGCCACAGTTGATCCAGGACAGGAACAGATCTTATGGGCCACCATACCACAGCTAGGAAGCAAGCCACACATCACTATGCTAGAACCCGACCCGGATTATATGATCGCCTCACAATGCGCAAGTCCACGCATAATAGTGGACACTACTGATAAAGGGAAAATACCTTTTCGCGTGTTCAATGGTACCGCAGATCCCATCACTCTGGAACCAGGAGTATGCTGCGTCCATTTAGTGGACATAATTTCATTGGAAACACCTGCACTTTCTGATACAACACCACAGCTGACTGATGATTTCGCCGAACATTTACACAATTTGTATCTACGTGCCACTGTTGGATTACTGCAATCACAAAAACGAGAAATTTGGAAACTACTACATAAATATCGCGATAGTTTATCCTCTGGAGATATGGATCTCAGAGAGACTCATCTCATATGACACTCCATCGATACAGGCAATAATCATCCTGTACGACAACTGGTACGATGTCTTCCCATTCACAAAGACGCGGAAGCACACCAACAAGTAAATGACATGTTGCAAATGGGTATTATTGACCCCTCAGCTTCTCCATGGGCTAGTCATATAGTGCTAATGGGCAAAAAGGACGGAACCTTGCGGTTTTGCATAGACTACCGCCACCTTAATGATCTTAGCATTAAGGACGCCTATCCATTATCATGGATAGATCAGGCCTTGGATTCCTTGTCCGGAGTCAAGTGGTTTTGTACCCTTGACTTAGCTAGCGGTAGCCATGGATGAAGCTGATATAGAAAAGATGTCATTCGTTTGTAGGGACGGCCTTTTCCAATTCCGCAAGATGCCCTACGGGTTGTGCAATGCTCCCGGAACTTTTGAATGACTCATTGAGCAGGTATGTCTCTCTCTGTTACATCGATGACATAATAGTCTTTGGACCAACGTTTGAGAAAACCTTAATAAATCTGGACACCATCCTTTCCCGATTCCACACGGCCAATTTGAAACTCAAACCGAAGAAATGTCATCTCTTCAGACAGAGCGTCGAGGTCCTGGGACACGTCATATCCGGTGATGGAGTGGCTACACAGCCATCCAAACTAAGGCAGTAGCAGAGTGGCCTCGGCTCTCTTCAGTTACGGAGACACAGAGTTTCCTTGGCCTATGCCAGTACTATCACTGTTACATCCGACATTTCAGCGAGATTGCTTCACCCCTCTACAAGATCACCGAGAAAGATTGACCATTTGAGTGGCCAAGTGAGTGTGAAGGCTCCTTCAGGGCGCTGAAGGAACTCTTGACGACCGCCCCGATTCCTGCTCACCCTAATCCAAACCTCGATTTCATCTTAGACACTGATGCATCAGCTTTCGCTATTGGCGCAGTTCTATCACAGGTAACCGAAGACGGAACAGAGCAGGTGTTGGGTTATGGTTTGCATACTCTGAATAAAACGGAGAAAGGATACACAACCACCAAGCGAGAACAATTGGCGGCGGCCCATTTCGTCAAGTATTATAAGCACTTTCTGTATGGGCGCCCTTTTACACTCTGTACAGACCATGCCTCACTATGGTGGCTCAGGAACTTTAAAAATCCGGATGGCCAGGTAGCGAGATGGCAGGAATCCCTGCAGGCCTATAACTTTAACGTTGTTCACCGTCCTGGCAAATTGCATGGTAATGCTGATGCCCTTAGTAGAATCAGCGCAGAAGCTGACCACGAAGAGGCCGCTGCCATGACACAGTCAACACAGCCGTCTCCGGATTTCCCTGAATTGCGGTGCGCAGAGTAGAATCCAGAGAAAATCGCACACCACCAAACAACAGACGTGCAGACACGGAATATATACGCATGGATTCAGGAGGGGGTACGTCCTCCTAAGAAATCTGTGACACCTTTATCCACCACAGCTAAATATTATTACCAACAGTTCGAAGAATGTCGATTAATAAATAATGTTCTGTACATTGGTAGTCCCGGAAAGTTATCGAGAACTTGTATTGAAACAATTACATGATAACGCCGGACATCTGACCATGGAAAGGACTGTTGCCCGTATCAATCTGAGATTCCACTGGATCAGAATTCGCGATAGTGTCAACGCATGGGTTGCCAAATGTATCCAGTACCAAAAATGCGCTGTTGGCCAACACCATATCGCACCATCGCAAATTAGGATTGTTGGTACACCTTGGGAGCGAGTGGCTATTGACGTGCTCGGATCCTTGAATACAACGGATGACCGAAATAAATACATCCTCATATTACAAGATTATTTTACGAAGTGGGTAGAAGCATTTGCTCTGCCGGACCAAGAGGCATCCACCGTAGTGGAGATCTTGGCTAGCAATGTGTTCTGCCGCTTTGGTATGCCTTATGAGTTGCACCCCGATCAAGGAAGAAATTTTCAGAGCCGGCTCATATCAGAGCTCTGGAAATTATTCCATATCGTCAAATCAAGGACAACTCCATACCAACCCCGGAGTGACGAGATGGTAGAGAGATTCAACAGAACTCTCGCGGAGATGCTTACCAAGGAGACACGCCGTGATTGTAGAGATTGGGACCTACGGATCCCGTATGTACTCGTGGCTTACCACACTTCAGTACATTCCAACATGGGCTACACCCCTGCTAAGTTATTGTTAGGCCGTGAATTAGCCTTATCCATGGACCTGGCTATGCCACGGATACCACAGGAGAAAAATTCAGCATCTCTCTATGTCGAACTCTTGCGGCAAAGGATAACATGAGTTAGTGAGAGAAACCCTATCCACTGCACACCGGCGACAAAAGACAAGGCATGACCGGAGAGTGCATGGAGATCCATATGAAGCAGGAAGAATGGTTTGGGTACACGATTCTCGACCGTCTGCAAACGTCCCAAGTAAACTGAGTTACCAGTGGAATGGCCCATATGTGGTAGTAGGTAAGAGGTCGGACGTGACCTACCATATCCGTGCTTCGGATGGCCTGACCTCAGTCATCCACTTCGATCGACTTAAACCTTGTGTCAGTGACGACCCAGCACCAGAGCTCGGACTGGGCGTTTCTCGTGACACTGGTAGCCAGACAGATATTGCCACGGAAATTAGTATTCCCATGGTTAGCGCAGAGCACAGCGGTGCTAGTTCGGCCCCGGTTCTACCAAGCCAGAACATGGGTGAACAAGCAGCTAACGCTGACGACGATGACGAGATACATACTCGCCCTCTCCCTCCTCAGCGCGGGTCTACTAGATCTGGGAAGTCGTATCTGAAGAATTTTGTGTTTGTTTTGTCCAAGGGACTGGATGGAAAGGTGGTTCCTCTGATCTCTTCCCATTCCTACCCACTTTATGCTATGCCCTCCATCATAGAGTTACCACAAGCAGAAGCTGAGGTGGACCCAAGCTATGTTTCCTGCGGAGTGGAATATATAGTGAATAGCATGGAAGTGAAGAGGCTGGGTGAAGCCTTGGCGTGTCTAGAACCACAGAACCATACAATGAGGTGTAACCGACCAAGCTCCCAAATCGCCAAACCAGTTCCACCCCCACCCCCACCCACAAGCGGCACTATTATCCATCGCCGCACCACCACTCCAAATCCAACTGGCATCCCTTATTTATACACCAAGTTCGGAACATCACTGGCCCAGTCCAATTCACACTCCACTCGTCGTCTGTTGATCGTCAATCTTCAGATATGAGAGAGACTGCTGCAACAGAGGATTTGGCATCCCACACCGCACCAACCAATATTACCCCCCCCCCCCCTGGTGGGCAGGGAAGCAGTCTGTTCAGCAGACTCTCGGCTCGAATTTTCCCGGTGTCTAAAAATTACGACAGGACACCAACCGTCGTGTAATGGGAGATGACCACATCCCCCTATCCAAAGGCCACCCCTGGCCAATTGGCCTACCATAATGCCCTGTGAGCAGTCAGGACATCACACCACAGGCAGAACGTCAACACTTACAAGAACACACCTGCCTTCAAGACTGGATGCGTCAATTCATCATTGCGCGTACATCACATACTTGCTCAGTTATACTCAGCGTAACGGAGACATTCAACGTCGGCAACAACAGCATTTAGCAGCACCTGGCGGTCTTAATTAATTACCAGTGGAGACATAAAAATTCCCGCAACAAATTCCTCCCGCACAAACTGCAGGAGAAATAATACCTCCCGCAGACTAAACCTCCCACAAATAACAACAGACTTGGTGTTCACCAGCATGGAAAACTTTGAATGCGCCCACTTCACTTATAACATTGGCATCACACCGCAGCCCGGACATCCCGACAACAGCATTATCATCAACAAACAACGACCAACAAATCTCCCGCACACACCTTCTTATCCAGTTATGGGAGAAATGATCATATGGATATCAGGAATGCACCACAGCCATCTACAGTACACGTCACGGAGAGACGCTTGTCCAGCGTCCTCCCCTATCCCTTTTCCCAACGTCGTACGGAAACAGCTAAATCTACATACTTCAACTACACGTAATAATAGTCAATATTATTAAGAGAGCAAGATGCCCGCATTGTCGTCACGAGTAGGATTTTGCTACCGAAAAGTTGAATTCGACAATGGAATGATCAAAGTTACGACAGCATCCGACAGGTCATCTACACTCTAAAAGTAACTCTGTCCCACCCATGGGCTCGGCCATTACAGAGTGGAATACCCTCAGGGTTCGATAAAGTTGACATTCACGCCGCCACCCTTCCCCTTCCCGCACCTAGCGGCCATAAACACGTCACCTTCACCACAGCGCAAGTACCATCCACAGAGAACCAGTCACGCATAACAGATTCAAATCACCAACAGGACAGAAACACAGACACTCAGGTTGACTGTATTCACAATCTCCGAACGACGGCAGTGTAAATTGTAAAAGTTGTGGCACACATGTTTGTGAGTTGTACTGTAATTTAGCCATTATTAAAATGGTACTAATGTGTTTGGTCTAGGCCAGGACGGAGCTAGTTCTACCCATCGAGGAGAATGCTTGGCCAGCCCTCCCGCTTGGAAAACACAGCTATCTTGATGGGATCAGGAACGTTGATCTACCGCATGAATAGATCTGTTTAAACCATGCATAAAAATTGCTTACAACTTTACTGTTACATTTTTGATTAGGAGCACAACTGCTCCACCGTACTACAACTCATTAGAGCACGGGCCGGTAAAGCGGCATCAAAAATCTTGCAGTAAAATTACAGAGAAAATTTCACAAATTTTCCCCCGTGCGTTCCAGTCTATAATCAACACGGACTGAGAACTACCTATTACAGACACTTACCAAGACGCATGTTAAAGAACTCGCGCAAATACGGGACATTATAAAGATCTTGATGTAACATATATATTTCTATCTCTCGCTTCTGCAACAGACTACACCCCAGCAACAGCATTTTTGACCATCGTCATGAACAGCAGGTACGTTTCCGATCAACCACATGCTTTTTAGAGCCACGTGAAATTTACGGCTATTTCCAGTGAGTTGGATCAAATGCTTTAAACGAAAGAGCCGCCCAAAGACGCGACTACCGCAGCACGATGGAGGAGTGGCAAGGGTGAGTCCACAAGATTACCACTGACGTCACCTGGCTTCCACACACCCCATCTGGGGCTCCAGCCTAAAATGCAAATAGGCAAGTTTATAAGCATCCAACCTGGAAAAACCCCTCACGCTAATTAAAAGGTGAGGCTCCGCAAAGAAAACGTAGTACCACGTTTTTATGTTGATCGGAGGATGTTAAATGTGCGAAATAAAGATAAATTTAACGAGCCATTCTTCCTACAGTTACAAATACTCCCCTTATATGGGAGCAATTAATGCTATGACGTCCAGGCCGGAAAGCAAGGAAACACTCACATGGAAATGACCATGTTTTTCAGCATCCACCTCCTCGCCTTTCTGACCTCGCAATCAGAAAGGGAACCACACCGGAATGTCCATACACGGGAAAGAGACGGATCGCCCACACACAGGATATCCATCCGTACCTAACATTACTGACAGTCGTCTACTAAAGTATGCTAAGTTTCGAAAGATGTCGTCTCCTGCCATATCCGCTCCCGCACCACGACTTCAGCCTATGGTACAGCTCACCACCATCACCACGACAACTACAAGCATAGAAAGTCTGGATGTCACTTTGCCATGATTTAAAGCAGCACTGTTTTGTAGAAGACATAGCTAATTTTTCAGTCTTTGCTACCTCTAGAGTGATCTTTGGTGCATTAGATACCCACTAGTACCCTGGAAGTTGATATCGCCAGTAAGGGTCCCTTCATTGATCTTCGTGTTAGCAAATGCAATGGTAAGTGGCACACCTGGTGATAATGACACCGGAACTAAATTCTTTGCACTGCTTGCTTTCTCTGCAGTTGCTGTTACTGTTTCTCTGATGATTTCATTACATGCACCATGGTCTGCTAAACATGCGCACAATGTAACCTTCCTAACTGTCCAAGATAATACTAAGCTCTTTGGTGTAATAATCTTTCCATTTGATGCACACAATATAATCTCTTGTCCAAGACTCAGGATCCTTCTTTGCAGCACTTGACAAACTGCTACTCTAATAGTCACATTAACAATCGAGCTATAGTTGTTGCAAACATAATCCATTCAAACAATGCAGCAGTGGGGGCGATGTTAATTTTAGATTCGCATATATTATCAGCCATTTGCGGCCACCCATTTGGTGATTCTGTTTTAGAACATTCTCTCGTACAGGTGTGCAGCCTTCAACTAGTTGTAGAGAAATATCATCCTCAATTTGTCCTAAGACACCGCACTCAATCACTTCACCAGTATCAACATTTGTTGAATATATAATCTCTGATGTGAATATCTGATAATAACAATAAAAATTAGTATTCTTAAATATAAATGTTTAGAACTTATTTAATAGTAGTTATATTAGCGATAACTGTCTCTTTTTATCCAGCTGAAACCAGATTATTGACGAACCTAACGGTTTCAGGGATGCGCAAGCGTGAGGTGGGCTTTGGTAGGGCTGGTGGGGTGGGTGGGGTAACTCTAGCAAATATGAATGCATTTTGATGAAATGCAATCTAAAGCAACCCATTCCGATAAGATATTAACATACCAAATTTGATGCGAATCCACACTGTATTTCTAGATTTCTCCTTCAGAAATTTATTTTCATGAGTGGGTATATGAACAGATAGATAATGCACGGATGCACAATGGGCGTGGGATATTACGTTGCCAATTTATGAGAAATGGGGGCCATTTTGAATTCAAGATGGTGGCCATAATGGACACCTTTTGAAAGTGGCAACACATAGTTTTGGACTCCTATATGGATGCACTTTCAGGTTCAACCATAAAACTGACGTCACACAGGGTGTCCCGCTGGGTCATATGCAGCCATCTAACCATACGTCTGCTTGTAGCTGCATAAGTGTAGATACGCATGATAAAGCCAAGCCAGTTGTTTAGCTCGAGAGAATAAAATCATGTTTGAAAAACACATGTATTACAGTTGCTAAATGAGGACATATTGCTGCAGCTACACAATGAGAAACATGTTAAAGGCAAACGTTCTTGCAGCGGCACACATGGGAGGGGTGGGGGTTGGGGGTGGGTGGGGCGGGGACTTGCATCTTAAAGCCAATGTCATCTGTTGTAGCTGAGAAAAATGGTTTATGAGTTTAATATACACATGTATCACATGCACCTAGGTTAACTAGGGAAAGGATACTGTAGCTGCATTTAATGGGGCATGTAAATTAAAAACGAGAATACATGTGACAGCTGATAGAAGAAAGATAATTTGGGTAAACACATGTAGTGCATTGTGCGACAGATGAAATATTAGTAGAGCTGTAGAAGTGGGGACATACACACTAAAGCTAAGAATGGTTGATGTACAGGTTGCTGGAAGAAGAAATATGTGTTTATTAAATACATGTAGAGTATTCGAATGAGAATAAGTTCTTGTAGCTGTACAAATGTGGATATGCATGCTGAAACCAAGATTCGTTGTTGTACACGTAGTTGGAGGGAGAAAGCCATGTTTACTAAACAAGCGCTGTACACTAAGACAAGATGTTAAAGCTGCATAGGTCTGGATTTGTATGGTAAAACTATGAATGGTTGCTATAGCCGAGAAAAGAATGGCATGATCATATGTTCCACACCACCTAACCGAGGACAAGTTCTAAAGCCAAGGACAGTCGTTGTAGTTGACAGGAGAAAGGGGCAACGTGTTGGATAAAACACATATGTTACAGTACCTAGCTTGGGGACATTCATAGTAAAGTCATGAATACTGGAATACGCCGAATACATTGTAGACCATTTGTGTAGTGTGTGTACTGGCGTCGGTCACTGGATGTGTATTTCATAGTCTGACCCCTGTCTGGTCCAGCAGGTGGCAATTGTCCAATAATCGACTGTTGTCGATTTCTGATGTCAATTCTGGCACATGTGTACATGTCAGTTGGACAAAGACACCAGAAACTTAATCAGTGATAGCCAGAATTCTGCAAACGCTTCAAAGCTTCAAAGACAGATTATTTACTGAATATTTGTATACTATGCCCGTATCATTATTTATCAAAACACACGTTACTTTCTAGCGAATTTAGTGAAAGATTCATATAATTGGAGAAAGCGATATAAAAAATATCGTCGATTTTATTTACCAAGCGAACACTCGTTACACAGGCATCAGCCATTTTGGTTACATTAGCAGACGATTTCGACCACTGGTGTACCTTCGCAGGGCATGCGCATAGTGGAAGCTGGCAGATATTAGCCTTTATTTCATACTATGATCATATATGCCTGGATACGGTACGTTTTGACCGGTCAAATATCATTTTTAACCAGGCAAATATCGTACGAAAATATGGAGCCATATTCCTCCCCGGGTGCGAAAACTTTAACGCATAATTTTTAATTGTATCTACCGGCCCGCTTCAAATACCTGACTGAAGACAACTAACTGTAGATGCATAAATGGGGACATGCGTGTTAAAGCCAAAACTAGTTGTTGTAGCCGAGAGAGGGAAGGGTTTTTGTGTTAGATAAATATATGCGTTGCAGTACCTATGCTATTTAATGACACGTAGTTGTAGCTGCATGAATGGGGACATTCATATAAAAGCGAAAATATATGTTTGAACTAAGAGAAGGAATACATTAGTGATTGATAACTGCATGTAATGCAGTATCTAAATGAGGACAAATTGTTGTAACTGTATCGAGAAATGTGTCTAAATCCAAAGATGGTTGTTGGAGCTGAGACAAGAAAGTCATGTTGCACAGTACATATGTTAGCTTAGGTAAACTTGTAGCTTTATAGGTAGGACCATGCAAGGAGACAGTCGTGCTTATGCCAAGAATGGTGCATGTACAGTAGCTAGGAGACGACATAAATGTTTGATAAAACCTGTGACATGCATAGCTGAAGAAAATAGGAATAATAATAAATTATGAGATGTTAATATAGTAATAAAAGAGAATATTTCATGTTTTAATTTAGTGTTAATCTGATGAAAAAATAGATTCGCTTATACAGGATGTGGCAATTTTGTTATGAAAACTGTATTTATATGCAAAACACAAAAAGAAATGTAGAAGGAAAATGTGTTCTCCTGCTGATGGCATGCCTATAATGCAATTGCAATAAAACAAACCCCATCCACTCTCAGTTACCGTTTGTATATCGAAATCAAATTCCAGAAAAAGATGGTAAAACCTTCCACGTTAATGCCCAAAAACTTATTTTGGATGGACAGAATAACGAACAAACAGAATCTTTGAGTCAATCCTCACCCCGCTCACGGCCACTCTCCTTCATAGCCCACACCCGTGCATACAAAATGAGCACAAGAGAATACAGTGAGTGAGTTGGTGCTTTAAAAATCACAGTCGTCTCCTAAGACAACCCTTTTCTGTAAAAGAAACACGCATTCTGTATGTATTCTTTGCAATACATGCCACTACCTTGTGATATAAATCTTTAGTCTAAAACTCCATTAAAAATTGACGGAAGCTGCTGAAACTCAAACTTGATGTGTAACCTCTTTTAAACAAGTTTCAGTTGAATATGTTGGAGCATCTCGGAAAAAAGTCCGGAAAACTGATATTTTTCGTATTTCATAAGTCAAAAAGGGGGATAATTCTGTCAAATTGTGACGAAAACTTGTGGACCGCGAACTTTATCTGTAACTATTAATACTAAAGCAATGTACCAAGTTTCAGTTGAATATGTTGAAGCATCTCAATGTGACAAAAAGGGAGGGCGAGGGTTTGCAATCAATTATTGCTCTTGTTTTCGGACTATTTAAGTGTCTTTATGTGGACGTGTCCTTCATATATAGGTGTCCTTAAGAGAACGCTTGACTGTAACTGTGTAATTATTTCAAAGGTACTATTATTGAAACTGGTGTGTATACTTAAAATAAGTAAGCCCACAAGTCATATCGATCCTAACTGTTGTTATAGTTAGCAGTAAGTGTGCACATAATCTCCTCCATAAACTATTAAGATGTAAGACACTGGATATTATTGTTCACTAAAACACCAGTAACTTGAATAGCTAGAGGGTGGAATTCAATAAGGCGATTTAGCTAGACGTGGTTTAGGGAGTTAAACCTGGTCTAGCTATTACTAGGTTTAAACATGCATTAAAACCTAGTTCAAATATCGCTTTGAGATAAAAAAAATAAATTGTTTAAAGTACACGTAAGTAATATAATTATAAATGCCTATAAACCTAAATTTATTCGATGTGACCTATAGCTATCCGTTAAAAGATTTACAAATTTTAAACCCAGTACCAAAATAGGTAATAAATCTGCTAACAAGCTAAACCGAGTTGCGTAAGGTGGTTTAAAACAGTAACCAGGTAACACATATTGCGAACATTTAAACCACGTAGGGGATTGGGCCTAGTTTAGGAATCGGGTTTATATCACATCGCTGAGACAAATGATGGAAGCATTGAGAGATGTTCGTAATTTAGACGTTGCTAGATGGGCGATTCAGCGAGAGTACATTTTGTGAGTTACCCTCTCCCAACTGAATGCGATGAATCTATGTCTGTCAGTATGTCTGGTTATCTCTCCACGGCTTTGTCTCGGAATCTTAGCATAGCTGAAAATGGTTGAAATGACAACCTAGAGTTATGAAACGTTGGTTGTGATTCGGATTTTCCGGATCTGTATTCGGATCATATGTTTTTTTCAGAAAATATTGAGCCTAGGCCTATTTGCCTCAATAAGACAATGGTGCAAGTAAGGGTAGGCGGTGTTGGAAAAACTGATAGTGGTTATGATATGAATTTCCATGCCGGTATAACCGTCATACCAGTATTAGGTCAGTGGTGGGTGGAGTATATCTGCGTGGATACTTTACAGCTAATGTATCTTTCAGAAATACATCTTTAACAACAAAGTTAAATGAATGTTATTACTGTTCGGATAACGCCATGATGAATGAAATATCAATTGAAAAATGTTAACATTTACCTAACTCTTGGTGAATAACAGCCAGACAATAGACTAAGTTCAGACCGTGAAAGAATGTTGAAATTTTTTGAAAATCATATTTCTCATGGTGGAAAATGGATGTAATGATGGTATAGAAGCATCTGTGAACTTTCATTGTGATCGGATAACCCCTTGATGAATTAAGTACCACTTGAAAAAACTTAACATTTTGATCGAAAACCTTGACGTTGAGGGTTTGCTCACGGATGGATGAAGGGACAGTCAGACGGACTAACAAAGGATCCTATGGTGGAGGATAGATGTAATGATGGTGTAGAAGCATTCTGTGAAATTTCATTGTGATCGGAAAACCCCTTGATGAATTAAATACCAATTGAAAAAAATTAACATTTTGAGGGTTTGGTCACGTAGGGAAACGGAACGGAGGAACGGACTAACAAATGCTCGTATACAGCCGCTCGCTGATCGCGGTCGCGGCTAATAATAATTGCAAAAGATGAAAACGTTTTGAAAAATCAATATTTTATTTATATTTATTTAATCACAAGCACTCGGAGACAGCACTAAGCAGGCTTAACCCGTTGACCCACATATTTCTTTTTAAAAAATTCAGTTTTTCATGATAAGCCCCTTTATACACCAAGAGAAACATATTCCTGAACATTTATCAGTTGGTATCTCGCTCAGTTATCGAGACAGTCATTCCTATGTTAAATTTTCAAAATTATCTTCTTTTGCTCTACAAATGGGCAATTAATAAGATCACTCCAAATGCCGCATTGGCCAACAGGGCGTGTTAAGCGGGTATGAATCATTTTATTTCAACAATAATATCAACGTAAATATCAATAATATCAGCGTAAATTTTAGCTCTTAAAGGATAACTAATCCCAGCTCTTGATAGCTATTCAGGTGATCTAACATGCTGCTTATAAACTATGCAGGTAATTTTATGCTTTTTATCACGGCGCTAAGGAAAGATATGTAGGATTTAGTTGTTAAATGTTGGTACATTTTTACACCCTATGCTGGCTATCATGATTTATTTTTCAACCAATTAGAAAAAAACAAAGGGTGTCTGCCTCGGTATATATGGCCGGTCATAGTGGTGGCAGCTATAGTTTGGCAATGTGATAAACACACGTGTCATGC
>CM067368.1:68367852-68376356 GCA_034401795.1 Chaetoderma sp. LZ-2023a | reverse complement strand
ACAGGAGAGGACGTCATTGCATAAATCTGCTAGCGTGCTACGAGGTGACCTCAAGAACGCAGGATTAGGTACAATCTCAAGTCCAATAATGACCTGAGGAAGCCTAAGGATTTTGGCTGAGGACAAGACACAGTGGCAAAAGCGAAGAAGGACTGATTGCAGCTGTAGGATATTTCTACTACTACAGCCGTAGAATACAGTAAACATACATACAAACATGAAATATTAAGGCGACGACAAAGATGACAACAACGACGACAAGGAGGACGACCCAGCAATAACAACAAATTAACAAAAGCAGCAACAACCAATAACAACAACAACGACAACGACGATGACTACGACGACGACGACGACAATAATAATATTAATAATAATAATAACTACAACAACGATAACTACAACAACGATAACAACAGCACTATAAAATAGGATAATAAGAAATGATGAAAAAGGTGATTATATATAAATTAATTAATTATGTTAACCATAATGTATACTGACTATTACAATTAATATTAACATATATCGCACTCCTGTCAAAACAGGGGAAACAATATACCCGCTCCAGTTATCGCTGCATATCGATCTGGGTGTAAAATAAATACAATACAATACAACGATGCCCCATAATCCAGAGATATGCCACAGTTAGTAACTAGAACATCTGTCTCCACAAAAATGGCCACTCAGATCATGTGCTATGCCACTAGAATACCTATCGAGAAATGAGGACATCTGTAAGCACCTAAAACATTTTAAGGCGCATATTCGCACTAAATGCTGAAACATATGGTTGTTAACAGTTGTATCCTTTTATATGGCTATATGTAAAGAAACGAAATACGTCTTAACATATGATGATTACATTACGTATACATTAATTATCAATTCTTTGCTTTGATAATAATAAAGTCATAATAATGACGTCATGAATGATTCGAAATAGTCCGTCTTTAACGCTTAATAGTCCGACACGTTGTACGAATGTATGTCTTTGCTATTTAATAAATATGCTGTTGACCATAGGCATCAACATCACCCAGTCGAATTACTTTCAAAATATTCAACAGCTTACCTGCATAGTTTTCTGGAAATTGATAGTCAAGGAGTTCATAGGTCGATCGATCCCAACACGGCAAAGAGTGTGGTGGAGCTTAGATAGAGATGGGCGGGGCATAGCTAAAACTGGAAAGGCCCATTCAAACGGAAGTCATGGCGCATGCTATACTAATATAGTGCAAATACGAAACTACAGGTGTGCTTTCTTTGTTCGCAAGGAAATTTATATCTTAACTCGATATTATCCAGCCTTAAGATGTCAAACTTATGGACACAATCCGAATATACCAACATAATCATATAACAGAAGTACACTTCAAAAGGAAGTCACAATGGCGCATATATACTATTACACTGCATATTATCACCATCTGATTTGGGGCCAAGAGATGTCAATTCAGAGTTCTGTCCTTTAGTCCCCACTCGTAGCTTACAACTAGTGGTACACTAGTTAAGGACATGTGCCTATCAAAGAGTGTTCGCCTGTGTGTGTACTGGCTACTCCTTGATGATCTCTGAGACATGTGTTACGGACAGGAGTGACAGGTCTACTAAGGGTTAACACGGTGCTTCGAATACTAGTATTACATGCCAAGTTGATGCATGATCGCTGTCACGTTCCATATCTACAGACGCCGCATTTTCGAAGAAATCCCTCTGCACTCGCCATATCCAGATGGAGCAATTGAGTCCTACTTTCCGACAGCTACATCGCATGTTCCCACACCTCTCCTGCAATGGACATTTCCAGTTTTAGCTATGCTCCTCCTATCTCTAGCTAAACTCCACTCGCACCTCACTCGTGTTGCGATCGATCGAACTCTGACCTCCCTGACTATCAATTTCCGGAGAACTATACCGGTAAGCCTATGGCAGCAACAGCGCCCAGTCAGATTTGTTACAAAATGTTCAACAACATGTTTCTTAAATAACAAAAACATACAATTCGTACGACGTTTCGGACTATTAAGCGTGCAAACGGGCTTAATCGAATCATTCATGGCGTCATGATTATAAATGACGTCAGCATACACGTCGCGTAGTTGCTTATGACGTCATATGCTTGAGTGAGGAAATGGATTCATGAATTACATCGAATAACCTCGAGAAGTGCTGTGCGGCCGTCATCCTCGCTTGTCTGAATGGGAACTAATCTGCTGAAGGCTACTTTCCAAACCAGTACCAGTGGAAGTATATGTGTAGCGCCTTACCAAACCTGAAGTTGGTGGCGAAGGCTGTCGTACGTAGCAGGTGATGTTGGTGGCACAGTTTTAGGCTGTACGAAAGTCATAGTAGTTGAGTCTTACTTTCTGATGGGGGTGCTGCAATCTGAGATAAGCTATTGACTGACCTGACATACCTGTGTACAGGCATACCATAGGAGATTCGCCTGCATCTATAGTTCCTGCATTGTCTCATTAAAACATGAGCTTGAGTATAAAAGTGAGCATTAGAACGAACAAGCTTTAGAGCCACACCTTTACCTATGCCAACTAGCTGTGAATTCATATTACCTCCATGAATAGCATGTTAGCGAATAATAGACATGAAATCAGTGTTATACCGATGATATATTAGCGAAAATTTAGGCATTTTTACCGTCTTTGACATTTTGACATTATGAATGCTCAGAGTACTTGTCTGTCTTTGAACAAGTAATGGGCTTGCAAGCTTATGCTGTGGTGTAGATTGCTCATCTTTAATATGCTAACCTGGATTTCCGTCAGGATGTTAACATAGCCTTACACACATTGAAGATTTTCAGGTGATCTGGACACACGTCTAATCTGTATAAATTTCTATCACTCGAATTCGGAAAGGATAGTCCTTTCTAGACTCTACACACAAATAACTCGAACGAATCTAACTTATATATGAAATGATAACGTTTTATTAAATTTATAAACTAACAATAATATGGCCGCATTGCAGGCTCGTACAGTTTCTCAAAGTAATACTTGTAAGAATAACACACTTTATATATATAGTTCTCTATCTTAACGCTCACGAAAACGTTCGTACCTTTCGTTACGGACCCGAAATGGTAATAAGGTTGGCACATACATGGTGCACAGGTATTATATAGGAC
Organism: Chaetoderma sp. LZ-2023a; assembly: GCA_034401795.1. Classification (NCBI taxonomy): domain Eukaryota; kingdom Metazoa; phylum Mollusca; class Caudofoveata; order Chaetodermatida; family Chaetodermatidae; genus Chaetoderma; species Chaetoderma sp. LZ-2023a. Next base: position 68,373,205 of record CM067368.1, on the reverse strand, counting down.
TCAAATTACATAGGCGCGTGACACGCTCTAATAACGTCAAACAGGGCTTCCCCCGTGATTCCCAACTTTTCCAGTGATTTGATTGGCCGCCCACGCATCCCAGTCGATCAGACTAAAGCGGTTCTAACCAGCCTGAAAGTGACGAAGCTTGACGGCTTTTTCCAAACACTTATTGTTTGACAAGCCCATCAATAGAGCATACCAGTCATACTTTAGCATTCTTCGAATTCTGTTTTGTTGTGACAATCACTGCTGATAACTTTAATTCTGAATCACTATGATTGCCTTGTGTTGATGCTCAAGCGTATTTAGCGACTGGTGTCAATGGTCCTCATCCATCAAGCCACACCGCAATCTTATCCCTGACCCGTCACGTGCAAATAGACGTGGTCATAAAAATCCCCCTAATATTCCAGCAGTGTTTGCCAGAATTCATCTCAATAAGTTAACAGAAACAGAACTGGTTTATTGAGCATGCCACTACAGCCAGTCAAATACTATGTTTGATTCTCAAAATAATCTTCTAAGGTTTCGCCCTGCAAGATATTGATACATCATATACCGAGGAACCATCCTTAAGACATCCTCGTATCTAATCTATCAAGGCCTTGCCGCTCACTGCCTTATTCCGCATTTTATACTTAACCATTCCTAAAGATGGAGGTCTTATTTCGCAGGTGATACACAGCATCAGTATTGGCAGCGTATTCACTTAACGCTTATTTAGTTTATTTATATACAGTTCTTGTTCGCAGCGACCAAATCGCTATCGTTCTAAAGATGGATTTAATTCAAACAGAATACTGGTACACAGTAATTTAAATCGTGAGAGCCTGTTAAATAGCAACAGCAGCCAGAAACAGCTCACGGTAAGCTACTTCCTATTGCTGTATTGATATCACGCCATCGCCTATTCAGTTCATGAAACAGTCCTTCATAACTCGTAAAACAGTCATCCATAACCCACGCATTAAACACAGCATTGCCTGCTCTTACGCAATCGCTGATGACTAACCTAATTTCCTATATTCAGTTACTGTCCAATGCGACCAGTTACTTAGTGGCGCGCATTGCCAACTATACTACAAGGATGCACTATGGATATTCACGAATGAGATGATGTATTTACATGGGTCGAATGCAAGGTCAAGCACACAGGGTCAAGGGTCATAAGCAAATATTCGTACGAGTCCCAAAAGATTCTCAAGCGTCTCGCCGGGTCTTAAGGTAGCTACTCCTTAAATCCCATATTTACAATACGTACAAGCACTGGTGAAAATTGTGATAATTAAATTACCAGTAATCATGGTATCTCTGATTAGTTATTATATATATATGATTATATATATTAGTTACACAATCGTAGATGATATGTTCCTTCAGTCCAGTGTTGTGAAGCATCTTGTGTAGAGTAGATGCCAGCAGCTGTTTTCCACATGAACAAGATGGATTTTGAACTGCTGTTGTATATTGGGAATTAAATGTGCATTGCACTTGTAAGTTAAACACACTCGACTTGTAACTAGTCTTAAGAATATTTGGGTAATATCCTCACATTGTAACGCTAAAACTAGATAAATTTTCCCACATTAAAAAATACACAGATTTAAAAAGAATCTGAATGACGAAGTAATTGTCGCAATCAGGTCTCTTCAGTAGGATTCAAACTTTAATTGACATATTCCACCTGTATTTGCTTGAAGATGTCTATAATGAGCTGGTATCTTTCCAGCACGGCGAAGTCAATATTCAACATTAATGTTTATTGAAGAAATGCATTGAATGGCTCCTACACATGACAAATATTTTCATGCAGCGAAAGTGCACTACTCTCCCCCCCCCCCACCCCTCTCTTTCCCTCCCTCCCCTCCCTCCCTCCATCCCCTCCCTCCCTCCTTCCCTCCCTCCCTCCCTCCCCCTCACACCATATCTCTCTCTCTCTCTCTCTCTCTCTCTCTCTCTCTCTCTCTCTCTTTAAGGCTTTGCTTTACTAATTCGCTGCAAAAGTTCTGTAATTGGCCGATGTCAAGATGCAGAGTAGAATCACATTGTGCTCATAGTGGATCGTGGGCTGAATGTTGAGGATCGTTGTATGATGATCTTGATAATAAGGCCTGGTTATGTATAAATACTACAATTCTGTCAATAACATCTCTCCTTAATGTCAATAGAAATAACTATTAGACTTCAAATGGATATGTCCGTTGACTTGGCTTCTTCCTTTAAGGTAACCTACATTTACTCACTTGGCCGCTAAGCTCTGATGTGGTGATGTTCTCAATGTGCTTCCTCCGCACTTCAACTCATCCTAGGTATGCCCTGCTTCTTCAGCCCATGATGTTGTTGCCATAAGATTAGCTTACTTGCACAAAGTTTAAGATGACTGTGACAGTGACCAGTCAGGTGCACTGTTCGAGATGCTACTTTGTCACCCACCGTCAGTATCTATCCAGAGACATCAGCTTTCATTCGGTGGGTACACCGAGGAATGTTAAGCAGCCACGCCACATACATGTCTTTGTTTTATTTAGTTTTGCATTGAATCCGTATCCAGCTTTCACAGACACACAGAAACATGGACTCAATCGTGGATGTAAAAAATCATCAATCCATGACCCCCAGATACGTTGTACATGATACATTTTTTAAAGCTTCTGCAACATTTTTCTTAAAATTGTCAATAGCCTTTTTAAAATTAAGGAGTAGTATCTTCAAGTAATAATAGACGGACAGACGATGGCCGGTCGCCATCACGTCTCACTTGGCCATTCCGTGAATTAGAATTGGAGCCAATATAACATATAAACACAGCTAATTGACGCTAAAATCTACACCATGGCGTAAACTTCTGCAACAATATTGTAAATATTGTCAATAGCCGTTTCAACATCTGCAGAGTGCTTATTTAAACAAACAGATCCTAAAAATTACCAATATTAAATTTTTGCTGAAATGGGATATTCATTACATGAATATATGTCATATATGCAAATCTCGGTCAGCTATGCATGAAGTGGGCTTTTAAAAGATTTTGCAAAATGTTTTTGGAAAATTCAAGATAGCCACTAGAAAAATTGACCAATCAAAATTTTGGAGGGGATAGCAAAATATTAAAGTAAAAATTGACGGACAACTGACAGACGACGGACGGTCGCCTCAGTTGGATATTCTGTGAATTAGAATTTTCACCATATGAATACTAGCTAAGTGACGCTAGTATTTACACAATGGCATAAGCTGACTTTGCACTTTTGCTAAAGTCAATAAAGGCGGAAAACAAAACATTATAAAACAACAACCAATCTACCAATTTTTGAAATTGACAGATATAAGGACACTGAGATGTCATATGATGTCAGTAAATCACACAAAGAAAAACTTGACCATGATATTTAATCTCATTATCTGAGGTATAAGACTGTAGTATGATTAGCTAAACAAAATACTAAACCCCCAAAAACACAGAGTTGATCTTGACCTTTGACAACATGACCTCCATAACAATATGCTCCATCTCATCGATATATGGTAGCATTTATCCAAGTCTGATCCCAATCCAATGAATCAATCGGGAGATCTAGGATGATATGTTTAGCTAAACCAAAAAAACTTAATCTTAAAAAAAGAGTTTTATACCAAGTTCCCACTTCACAGTGACCTTGACTTCATGACCTCCATAACACTATGCTTCATCTAATCTGCATAGGGAAACACGTATCCAAGTCTGGTCACAATCCGACGAACCAATCGGGAGATCTAGGATGATATGTTGATCTAAACGAAAAACCTAACGTTAAAAAGTTTGTATTACAAGTTCCCACTTCATAGTGATATTGGCCTCATGACCTCTATAAGACTATGATCGATCGCATCGATATAGGGAAGCATATATCCAAGTCTGGTCTCAATTAGATAAACTAATCGGGAGCTCTAGGATGATATGTTGAGCTAAACAAAAAACTTTTATGGAGTTTTATACCAAGTTCCCACTTTACAGTGAGTTTGACCTCATGACCTCCATCAGGCTATGCTCCACCTTGTCGATATAGGGAAGCATGCGTCCAAGTCTGGTCCCAATCGGATGAACCAATCGGGAGATCTAGGATGATATGTTGATATAAGTTGAAAATTTAACCTAAAAACAGAGTTTCAAAGTTCCCACTTCACAGTGACGTTGACCTTTGATATCATGACCTCAAATTTCACGTGCTGTATCTCTTCAATATAGGGAAGCAGGTGTACAAGTGTGGGCCCAATCTGGTGAACCACTCCTGGGATATAAGACTTTAAGTTGAGCTAAACAAAAACCGTAGCCAGAATTGGATGCCGACAGACAAACAGACAAACGGACAAACAGACAAACATACTAACAGACAAACTGACAAACGAACAAACGGAACCAATTCATATATTGGCGAAAATAATAAACACCTCTATTCAAGGCATTTCTAATTAATTGTAAGTTCCACGACCTTGGGTTGGTCTTTGCTGTGAGCAGAACTGTGTTGTCGCCCATAAGGACAGTTTGAGATCTCATTGCGCATATGACTACAGACTGTACTGTCAGAACATCGGCAAAGCTTTCTGGCATAGTATGTGTCACATCCACATTGCTCTAACTTAGCATCGAGTAACTTTATGAATCTCTGTTCGTGCCTTTGTTGGAAAGAAAATCTTCATTCTTAGATTTGATTACCATGTCACTTGTGTAGCTTACTTTTGCTCCCACATGCCTGGCTGTCCGAAGCTGAGGAATATGATAGCTTTTCACATCCATCGAAAACAATGACTGGGCATCCACACTTTCTGTTGACGTAGTTAGTATATTAATGGAAATTTACAGTTTTAGCTATGCCCCGCCCATCTCTAGCTAAGCTCCACCCACACCTCGCTCGTGTTGGGATCGATCAATTTCTGAACTCCCTGAGTATCAATTTCCAGAAAACTATACAGGTAAGCTGTTGAATATTTTGAAACTAATTTGACTGAGTGCTGTTGCTGCATACGGCCATTTTTAAATGGACATTTCCTTTAAGAAATTTGAAATTTTTTTGAACAAATTTAAGGCTTAAATGGTTAAACCAGCTGGAATATGACCTACTTGTGATTATATGACCAAATAACAGTATTTTCGCGGCCATTTCGAATATATACAAATCAGGCATATCCACTGTGCGAACAGCAGAGACACGTTAATGCCAATGGCACTTGAAGAGTTTGGTCTTGGAACATCCTGGGGCTATCGGAGCCATGAGATTGCATATGCCGATGGTGTTTGGTTTGCCAGTTTCATACTATTTTTTCTCTTTCGAATAGTGTAAATATGGATAGCTGCCGATCTCATATTGACATA
>CM067368.1:68347852-68362852 GCA_034401795.1 Chaetoderma sp. LZ-2023a | reverse complement strand
CTTGTTTAACGTGGGCTCGTCAGAGGTAACTCGCCGCTCTAGAAATCCGCGAGGTAACCCTACAAGGGAGAGTCCAAGCTCGGTCACTTATGAGATTTAATATAAACCATTATACCCATAACAAAATATTATTGTCGCGAGAGGAAAGTGCCTCATGCGGGCATCCATCACAGGAAAATGCCTTCAATGCTGACAAGAGAGAGCTGGCAAAAAGGTCCACTCTCCTATTCAAACATATGCTAAGTGTGCGAGTTAACCTAGTGAAACTGAATGCAATTGTGACGCACGCTGAATTACGGGAGGATGGGGTGGGTGACTTCCTGAGAATTTAGACACCGTCATCTTATGTAGATTAAAGATACTGTATTGGTAGTTGCCGATTTATTTATGTGATCCTACTGCTAATACCCTAAACTAACCTTTAGTTGCTAGGTGTATGTTCCAGGCTTTGGCCGCAAATAGCAAGTAGTTCTATTTATCTTTTAAATACATGATCCCGACTGGCAGCAATGCTCAGTTTCCTTACAGAGCATCTCCCTCAGAAAGACAGCGGGCAGACATGTCATGGTGTGGCAGCTCCTGGATCATATAACGATCCCGTTACTAACCACACCGCAACCACATACAATATCACCAGAACAAGACATATTTACAGAAGCATTCGAAAAGCGCATATATTTTTTACGGTGGTGATAAGGCGATGGATATCCAACTGTAGTGACCGTCCCGTGAGGGCGTGGTGGGTTCCAAGACCGCACCCAGTCACTGTGAAGAGTTAGAGTGAGATCCACGTCCTATCCACCACCTAGTGTGTTGGGGATAGATCATATAAAACCTGATCCCGGGAACTAACGTTTTAACCTGCCATTAGGGGTATGTTGAGAATACCCAGAGATACACTGCTGGCCAGTTAAAAGAATATAATATTTTCGCAGTGCTTCCTACTTTGGCATGGATATTTACACCAACTAGTATCCGGGGATACAGGGGGAGTGTTTGCGGAATCGCCGCTTCAGTTTTCACCACTCAGAAACCCCAATAGTTTCCAGAGATGGATCGCGCTAATGTGTCGAAGGGAGGTCAAGACAATTATAAGCCTTATGGCTGGCGGAACGCCGGAAGAGACAATCGCTCATATATTAATAAGGAGGCCTTAAGGTATGTGGACAATTTATACCACCAAGCCGGTGTGCGGTGTTATATTTACGCTACATCCGGAAAAGAGGCTGACACAAATGACTCCTAAGAGAGCGACCGCCCCTAACTACTTTTAAACCTATCCTATCGAGCTAGACTAGCCAGGTTTAGTGAGAACCTGAACAGTGACCTCAGTGAAAAAGTGATGCTGGGGGAAAAGATGATGCGGATTTATTGTTGTTGTATAGTGTAGCCTAGCGAATTGCGGTCCTAGTATTTCATATAAAATAAACAAAACAAGTAACTAGTATGGCTGCTGCCATATACATAACTAACTATCACAGTATTGACAATGAATAAGGTCACACGACCTTACGGTGCTTGTTAGTCATAAGCACAATATAAAGATAATATTTACAATAAAAATATAAACTATAAAATGCCGTCTTAGACGACCGGTTGGTAGCTATTAGTCATCAGTACCATAAATAAATTAAAAAATACAATAGTACAAAAATACAGTTGAATGGGTACCTATTAGTCATCGGTTACGGAAAAAGTTCATAGATCACTGCAGGTGACGCATTCCATGTGAGGAACGCGAGATGGCTCGATTCTGAAGTTGCTGGGCTGTATCTGAAGACGAACTGTTGATGCCGCTCACTCTCAACGATGGTGAAGAAGACCGATTGCAGTTGTAGATGTCTACTAGATAGTAATATTAATTTAAACAGTATGATAAAAAGGTCCATACTGTGCCGGAGGTTGAAAGCTGCCCTGTAGTAATGAAGGGCTACAGTTGAACGTTAAATCTTGATGCATGTGCATCTTCCGTGTACACAGTACATGGCTGGTGCGGCACACCAGGCAAAGTCCCACTAGACTGTGGTATAAAAGTTAAATTCTATACAGAGTCCATTGCGCAGAGTTTGATGACCACTTTTTGTGCGTGGTCCGGCAGATCTGACGAGTTGTCCACCAAGAATCACCACTCGTTCTACATACTACGAGTTCTTTACATCGGGGCAGCAAGGCCCATCCGCAGGAAGGCTCATCCGATGTTGTTAGAAGTGAGTGTTCCGTATCTTTATTTTATTTATCTGTCCCCGAGAGCGTACAAAAATGGATGCGGCGGTTGCGTGCCAGAGACGAAGAGCTGAAATCCTAGGGGCACTGCTGCAGTTGTATGGTAACCAACAATATGGTACATTTTAGTAGGCGTTCTTTCCCAATGCTGACACGTGTTGTCAGGGAAGCTCTGACGCGCGTGCATGTGCGCTACATGATCTCATGGACTTCGTCATTTTTAGAAACCTCTCCCATATGGCTTTATACATGCACACTATCCTGCTAAGGGTGGGGGGGGGGGTGTGTGGTGGGCGTGCTCAGAACGTACCCGGGACAACCATCCTGTACCCAGCCATGCTGGGACGGTCCGTACCTGTCCGGCCGATCCGTGCTACAATCCACGATAATGGTTACACTGAGGGTAAAGGCCGTAAAGGGACCACGTTGAAGTTAACCTATCCTAAAGGTTAGGGTTACCTTCACTTTCAGACGGACCACGCAGACTTGCACTTACTTATGTTTATTATATTTAGTTTAGTGTGATTTTGCTGGAAGTGACTTAAGTGTTCATACTTTACGATCACTTGGTCGAGGTTCTTAGGTCGTGTTCTCAATAGAGATTTAACCAGCGTAGCGCAATACTGAGGTGTCACGTGATTCCCTATTAACTCTGCAGTGAGAACACGACCTTTGGCCGTGTTCTCACTGGAGAGTTAATCTTAATCAGGAATAACACCATACCTAAGTATTGCGCTACGCGGTTAAGTCTCCCCTATTTCGGTAAATAGCAGGTATATCTGCTAGCATTCTCAATGAACTGGCTCTTGTACCGGAATAAATACGTCATTTATTTCGAAATTTAATCCCACAAAATCGGTGGTTTATCTTCCGATATATCGCCAATGCTTCCCTATGTGAACGCAGCCTTTTTCGCGAAAATCTGCCAGGTAGCGTTAACGTCAGCACTTTCTCGCACTGTCTGCCCGGTAGCGCTCCCGTCATCATGCTATCTCGCTGCCCACCAGGTAGCACCATCGTCAAGTCCTGGATTATCTCCCCGTAGCGTGAATGCAAACGGTTGTATCGGCTAATTAGTAACCTACATACTACACGAAATGGTTAAACAGGATTCGGCAATGAGAAAGAAGCCTAAGGCCGTGTTCTCGCTACAGACTTAACAGGTATGAGGTATGGCGTTATTCCCAATTAACTCGCCAGTGAGAACACATCTTTAGACAGCTTATCTATGTAAACTGCAATCCAAGACTTACCCCAGCAATGATATTATCTAACGCCGTGTTCTCACTAGAGAGTTAATCCTGAATAACGCCATACGTCAGTATGGCGTTATTCAGGATTAAGTCTTTAGTGAGAATACGGCCTTAGCCTACTGTCCGGAGCATTTACCTCCATCTGTTCCCAATATTCATCATCGCTGTTCAATCTACATTTGATTCCCATTAACACCTATTACATTACTACTATCAGCAATTTAAAATTAGTTCCTAATTCGCTCTTGCCACTGCGTATGCGTCTTTTCTTCGGTGTGGTAAAAGAAAATAATACTCGTATATATACGTATGGCTAGGTGCAAGCCTGTAGCCATATAAGTGGTGTCTAGAAAAAGCTCCAGACCGGCATCCAAAGGGGGTGGGGAAACAAATGTTAAATCACACCTACTGGCTACACCTGGCTCCATTAAAAAATAATCAACAGGCTAGCCTCGAGGTCACCGCGATCTTTGTCGAACAAAAAATAAAATAAAATACAATTTTACATAGCAAGTACTAGTCTAGAACACAGCGACCTAAACTGTACAGAAAATTCGAGTACAATCCTAAGGCAACTTCCAACATCACCTCCCCCAGGACAAGCCTGAGGTGGTGCCCCTAAACCAGCTACCCCTAGGCGTATTTATTTTCCCTACCCACATGGCCCATATTTACAAACACATCCCCATTTATCCCAATAAAAGAGATACATATAAACATGAATAAAACAGAGGCAGACGCAGCATTGATACCCTACACGCAATCACGCACGCACGCACACACGCACACATGCATGCACGCACCTACGCGCGCACGTATGCATAAATCTATCGTTGCTGACGCCACCCGTAATATCACCACCAAGGTATTGAGTCAGAAGACTGCATTGCCATTGAAAGAAAGTTGAATATATACAGCGATATGAATATCAAGGGGGACAACTTACTCATAAACACATATCTAAATAAAACCATAGTTGTTTCCCTTAAAGACAACATACTTGTTTGTGGATGGATATAAACACAAAACCGGCCTCTGTAGTGGCTTTGAAAAATGTCCATTCCCAGGCCAATAGGAAACCATTCCCAGGCCAAGAGAAGACAATTCCCAGGCCAATAGAAGACCATTCCCAGGCCAATAGAAGACCATTCCCAGGCCAATAGAAGACCATTCCCAGGCCAAGAGAAGACCATTCCCAGGCCAAGAGAAAACCATTCCCAGGTTGCGGTGTTGGTGGTGATGGCGTTGGTGGTGGTGGTGTTGGTGGTGTTGGTTGTGGTCGTGGTTATATGATTAAACGCACTGGCTCAGGATCTCCCAAGGTTGGAGATATTTTTTATTTATTTTATTGTCTGAGATTTGTTATGTTTGTTTGATAGAGGCGGTATGGCCTATAAAATATGAATAATATATATCATTCATTTTGAAGGTTTTTGAAGAGTCAATTTCGAATTAACCAAGATGTCACGTAGATTGGAGTTTTTCTTAAAGGCTATCACTGGACGCAAATTGAGAGGTTCTTTCATTTTATCCTGCAATTTATGATATTCATCTTTCAAAATTTCAGAAATTTCAACATTTTTTCGATTGTATGTTAAACTGAATGGAATAATTTCACGTTGATCAGCAAGACCAGGGTCCACGTTTATGCCACTCGGCCATTTTGTTCTCAGTTGCTTAATCCAAAATGATTCTCGAAGTTTTCTTTGTTTATCAGTTTCTTCGGCCGTAGCAAAAAGAGGCAGTTGCTCAATAGGCATAATTTCAAAGTGTCTATCGACAGAATGACCAGGAAGATTGAAATGTTGGGCTACGTTGGTGTCCTCGTCGAGTCTAATATCGCTAAGGTGTCTAGTTGCTCGCCATCTTAAAGGGCATTTTGTTTCACCGACATACTGCTTTTGGCACAATTTGCAAAATATTAAATAGATAACATTTTTAGAATCGCAATCTAAATTAGACTGAAGTTGGAATTTGCTTTTGTTCTGATAACTGACAAATGTTTTCTGATTGGGTAGATAGAGGTCTAATTTACACCTCTTCTTTCCACATTTCTGAGATTGTCCTACGCCTATAATCGGACGATTGTGACGAATTTTGGTAGGCTTTTGATCGGCAGCCTTATCAGTAATAGTTTCCAAATCATGTAAAGTTTCGGATTTTATTTTGCGCAAAAATCGTGTTGAATATCCCCTCGGTTTGAGGGCTTTAAATAAGGTGGAACACGCAGATTCAAAATTCTTTCTATCACTAGAATTTCGGTGAAATCGGATAATCTGTGATTTGACAATACCTTTAAAAGTATGAGGTGGATGGAAAGATTTCTTATGCAGTAGTTGATGGGAATCGGTGGGCTTAAAGAATACTTTGTAATCAATAAACCCACTCGTGTTATAATTTACACCTTTGTAGAGAGTAACGTCTAAAAAGTATACGGACGACTGGTCGATGTTGGCTTTAAGTTTGATGTTAGGATCGTGATTGCTCAAAATAGTGAAAAATTCATCAAACTCTTCCCTCGAATGATTCCAGATCATAAAAATATCATCGAGCTACCGGCGGTAAAATAAGGGCTGCTTAGGACATTTGTTAAGCGCATTTTCTTCCCACTCAGCTACATAGATGTTGGCAAAACTATGACTAAAACGTTTACCCATAGCGCATCCATAGATTTGTTGGTAGATTTCGCCAGCGAATTCGAAATCATTGCCCTTTAAACTCAGCTCCAGGAGAGCTAATATTTCGCTAGTGGGCCTATTGTTATCGGGATATTTATCAAATGCTCTGCGAACAGAAGACAAACCCCTTTCGATGTCAATGTTTGTGTACATAGCATCGATGTCGAGGGTTATCAAGAGTGAGTTTGGAGGAACAGAAATTTTAGAGACCTCGGATAGGAAATCCTCAGTGTTGTTCAAAAAGCTGAAATGTCTATTCGCAATTGGTTGTAGGTGGTAATCAATAATTTCACTAATTCGATAAGATTCAGAGCCGCAATCAGAGATAATAGGTCGACCCGGTGGTATCATAGGGTCGGACCATGACTCAATAGGTTTATGAATTTTTGGCAAAAGGTAAAACATACGTGGATTTGAATCTCGTTTAGCAGTAAGGTATTTAAACTGCTTTTTCGTTATGGCCTTTTTGTCAGCCATTTCTTGAAGGATTCCATTAAATTTATCACAATTATTTTGCCAGAGTGGTTCGTCTAATTTGCGGTAGTGTTTCAGATTACTGAGTTGCCGATGCGCTTCACGAATATAATTATCCTTACGCATTATTACAGTAGCAGATCCCTTGTCAGGTGATGGTTGTGTTAGTGACGGTGGTGGTGGTACTTGTGTTTGCGGTGGTGGTGGTCGCCTAAGCTGATGATGATGATGGCGGTGGTGGTGATGGCGTTGATGGTGTTGGTGTTGGTAGTAGTGGTGTTGGTAGTAGTGGTGTTGGTGGTGGTGGTCGTAGTGGTCGTGGCGATGATGGTGGCTGTCGTGCTGCTTGTGCTGATGGTTGTGGTGGTGTTGGTGGTGGTGGTGGTGGTGGTGGTGGTGGTGGTGGTGGTGGTGGTGGTGGTGGTGATGGTGGTGGTGGTGGTGGTGTGTTGGTTGTGGTTGTGGTTTTGTTGGTGGTGCTGGTGGTTGTGGTGGTAGCGGTGGTGGTGGCAGTGGTGGTGGTGGTGGTGGTCGTGGTGGTGATAGTGATAGTGATGGTGATTGTGTTGTTGTTGTTGTTGTTGTTGTTGGTGGTGGTGGTGGTGGTGGTGGTGGTGTTGGTGGTGGTGCTGGCTGTGCTGGTGGTGGTGATGGTGCTTGTGGTGGTGGTTGGGCTGGTGGTGATGTTGGTGTTGGTGGTAGTGTTGGTCGCGGTGGTGGTGGTGGTGCTTGTGGTGCTGGTGGTTGTGGTGGTCGCCTAAGCTGATAATGATGATGGTAGTGATGGTCGTGGTAGTAGTGCGGTATACGTGTTGATGGAAGCTCTATGATGGTATGCGTTCGTGCGTACGTGCGTGTGTGCGTGCGTGCACGCGTGCATGTGCTGGTGGTGGTGGTGCTGGTGCTGCTGATGATGATAGTGGTGGTGGTGGTGGTGGTGGTGGTGGTGGTGGTGGTGGTTATGGTGATGGTGGTGTTGGTGGTGTGCAACAGTAGGGACAGCAGCCAGAATTACTACATAAAAAAGATATGTAAATTATTTAATGGATTTTATTCACGTCTGACAAAGTAGGTGATTGAATAATGCCTGGATATTCTAAGTTGGCTTATTAGGAATAGACGGGTCTGTAGAAATTAACAATTGATGGATTATAATTATATTCCATTGCGATGTTTCCATCGTCATCAGATAAGGCCATCATCTCCTCGACGTTTAGCTTTGCTTTTGTGAAGAAGTAACGGTTTAGATACTCTGATACAAAACATGTACTGCCCAGGCAAAGTTGTTAACCAGACTCAGGTGACAGGGATCGATTTGAATCTTTGAAACCGGAATTACTAGAATCTAAATTAAGGTAAATAAAAAAGCACGATGAGGGATATTTTGAAAGTAATTTGATTTGGGGCTGTTGCTGCATAGGCAGCAACAGCTCCCGGTCAAATTACTTTCAAAATATTCAACAAAATGTTGTAAATTCATCAAGCCCATATAATTCCCACACTTCGTGACGAACATTTCGATTTTCGTGACGGAATTACGTGACATTTTGATTGTGACGTCAGCTAACTCGTGATGTACTTGATTATGACGTCAGATACTTGGTTAACAGACCAGATTCCTCATTTGATTTTTGCACCTTAGGAATCCTCTTCTCCAACAATGACAAGTTCAGTAGCTGCCGCACCATCAGTAATTACACCGTCATTATTATTATGTTTGATTCGTCGTCTGTTCAGGTAGAAAGTTGCAATCATCAAGACGGAAACCATGTATCGAACTGCTGCGCAGGCAAAGAAAATGTATTGAAAACTTCCCGTAGTATCTTTTATCAGCCCTGCAAAATAGAAAATGTAGATTAGTAATAATTATTTGGATCATTACCATAGAAATTCAATAAGCGTAGAAGGGACATGCGCATACCGTCACTATGGAACGCTTTGTCCCGACCTTCGGTGACGCGTGTTCAGTAAAATCTAACTGGGCATGTTCGGACTGGCTGACGCAGATTCCAGGATGATTCCATATGTCCGTATGCGTATGCGAACCCTGTCCGTATCCGAATCCGATTGCTACATGTAGTGATTTTATTCGCATACGGACAGCATTCGGATGTGGGATTCCTTGAAAATGACGTTTTCATTACGTCATTCATGGGCTTTAACCAAATCGACGCGGCGGAGGCGGCGGCAGCGGCAGCGGTTGTGATGGTCGTAGTAGTAGTAGTAGTAGTAGTAGTAGTAGTAGTAGTAGTAGTAGTAGTAGTAGTAGTAGTAGTAGTAGTAGTCCAATTGATTGAATAAAATCACTACTTCGGATACGCATACGCGTTAATGGAATCATAGCTTAATAGTCTTCAAGATTGAATACAAAAATATTTTCACGGTGTTCCATATTCTCGCGGTATTTACGACGACTGAAATCACAATAAATTAAAATCTTCCCTGATTGAAATGTTGTTGGGATTGGAATGTGAGTTCTATTTCCCAAATTGTTCACAAAATAGAATCCGGTTTTGTGCAAATGAGAGTTTTTAAAAATCAGCTAAAAAAAAGACTAGGATACGTGGTCTTATTTCAGAGGAGATACTTATATTCTCGCGGTAAACAAAGAATAGTATACTACGATGGTCCAGCTTAGTCAAAACACCGAGTAAATATAAAGCATGCTTTCCTGGATAACCCCTTAACACTCATCAGCCAAAGTCGGCGTCTGCAGTGGTCATGGGAAATTCCCACTTGTAGACCAAGAGAAGACTGTTTTTGAAAATTTACCACTGGAATGACTGGCTCGATAACCGAGCCAGTCATTCCAGTGGTAAATTCTAAAAATAGTCTTCTCTTGGTCTGCAAATGCACATTTTCTATGAGAAAATTGAAATTTTCCTGAACAAACAGTCTTCAACAAAACATTATTATTCATTGGAAAATCGGTCAAAATCTTGATTCTCTCACATTGCATGGAGAACGTCATGCCATTGTTTGTTTGTAAGCCGGGTGATTGGGAAACTCCTACCATTATTACACGGTAACGTGTTATGACGTAGCAGCGTTCTGTTCTTATTATAACTGGAGACCCTTCTTTGTTGTCATACAATTTAATCGTCCAAGAACGAGGTGGAGTCGCTGATCAGGCTGCTTGATGATGTTGCCGACGTAAAGAAATGGGGAAATCCATTTTAGCTGTTCCTCGCCCATGTTTAGCTAAGCTCCACCCACACTTCGACCGCGCTTGCATCGATCAATCGATCGATCCCTGAACTGCCTGATTATCAATTTCCAGAAAACTATACAGGTAAGCTGTTGAATATTTTGAAACTAATTTGACTAAGTGCGCAGTCAAATTAGTTTTAAAATACTCAACAGCGTGTTTATTAAATTGTAAAGATATATAATTCGTACAACAACGCTTAGCCCCTCACCAATGAACCTGTCCAGTATTTGCTACGCCCAGTCCACCTCCAGCTAAGCTCCACCCACACTTCGCTGTGTTGAGAATGATCGATCCCCGAATGTCTTAACTATCAATTTCCTAGAAACTCTACAGTAAGCTGTTAAATATTTTGTAACGAATTTGACTGGGTGTTGTTGCAGCCTACAGCACCAACAGCGCCCAGTCAAATTAGTTTCAAAATATTCAACAGAATGTTAGTTAAATAGTAAAGCCAAACAATTTGTACAACAACGCATAGCCCGTCTCTTAAAATATGCGTTCGTAAGGTACTTATCAACGTCATTCATGACGTCATTCATTATAATGTCATTCTACACGCCACGTAGTTGATTATGACGTCATATGATGGGTGGATAAAGTGAAAAGATCCATTAAGCTTTCAGGACGAACTTAGTTACGTCATGTGGCTTAGAATGACGTCATATGAATGATGGACAAACTGGAATCCTCCATTAGCAGACGGAGTGTTAGATTTTTGTGAGTTAGTGATGTACTTTGCAAGTAAGGTGCATGCCAGTATATTATAAAGCTGATGTTTTTTCAACATCGCAACATTCTATTTTCCACACGATTAAGCAGACAATTTTTGGAAAAAAAAGTTATTTGTGACTATCTTTTCACTTCCTTTTTACAGTGTCGCCATCGGAACCAACGATAGCGGGTGTTGGCCTTTATTTATAGCGACAAATCTGATTGTCACAAGAATATGGAGCCCGCGAGAATATGATTTGGGAGTGTAGGCCTATACCTGTTCAAATCAGAATCAGGAATAACTAAAATGCGGTCATTGATTGCAGGTGCCAGGTGGGCCCTTTATTAGCTCACCTGGCCTGAAAGGCCAAGTGAGCTTATGTCGTGGCGACCGTCCGTCGTCCGTCAACTTTTGCTTTAAAACGCTACTCCTCCTTAACCAATAGCCAAATCTTAACTAAATTTTGGTCAAAGGACGCTATTGTGCTCGGATCCGGAACATCCATTTGGAATATTGATTCATAAATTTTTTGGGCCAAAATCTTAGATTTTAATAAAGATTTACCGGAAATTGTTAAATTGTTTCTTCTCCTTACACTTTTGACCGATTTCAATCAAATTTGGCTGAAATGATCCTATGGTCATAGGTTATAGAACTTCTATTCAAAATTTTGATTTCTAAATATTTTGGGTGAAAAACTTAGATTTTATTAAAAATTTACGGGAAATTACAAAACTGCTTCTCCATACCATTTTGACCGATTTCAATCAAATTGGGCTGAAAGAATCCTATGGTCATAGGCTCTAGAAGTTCCATTCAGAATTTTGTTGCGTAAAAATTTTGAGTGAAAATCCTAGATTTTATTAAAAATTTACCGGAAATTGTCAAATTGCTACTTCTCCTTACCCGTTTGACCGATTTCAATCAAAGTTGGCTGAAAGGATCCTATCGTCATAGGTTATAGAACCTCCATTCAGAATTTTGTTGCATAAATATTTTGGGTGAAAACCCTAGATTTTATTACAAATTTACCGGAAATTGTCAAATCTCTACTTCTCCTTACCATTCTGACAGATTTCAACCAAATTGGACTGAAAGGATTCTATAGTGATAGGCTCTAGTACTTCTATTCAGAATTTTGATTCATGAAATCTTTGCATGAAAATCTTAGATTTTATGAAAAATTTACCAGAAATTGTCAAAACACTGATTCTCATTAGTTGCTTGACATATTTCAAACAAATCTGACTAGAGTGACCCTATCAAGGTAGACTAGAATTTCTATTCAGAATTTTGATTGGTAAATTTTTTGGGTGGCCATCTTGGATTTTCCGAAAATTATCCATCATATCTATTTAAATGCAAATGGTTCAAATGCTAATGGTCCAGGTGAGCGCCACAGGCCCTTGGGCCTCTTGTTATCAGTCACACGCCAGAGTAACTACATCGACCACCTGCCATATGAGTTTATCAATTTAGGAAATTATTATATTTATGAAACAACCCAATTCACCTTTCCAGAGTATCCATCAATGACTTGACGTCATATGACGTCATAATCAGCTAAGCGGCGTGTAGGCTAACGCCATAATCATTACGTATTACAGATAGAAGTTGGTAGGCATACTGTCCCAAAAACTCCAGTAGAGGTAAGAATATGCTGACTTTGCTCTGGTGGAATTGTTGAGGACGAGAAACATTTCATTGCTCACCAACCATTCTATGAAATCGAAAGACTGACTCTATTTAATTCCATCAACTCATTTGTAGATACCTCTAATTTTAGCTTAGATGAAATTGTTTTTAGTCCTAGTGTCGTATAATAAGGGGGTGGGGGGGGTGGGGGTGGGGGGTGGGTGGGTGGGGCACTGAGGTTTGTAAAGCGGTAATGAACTGTGTTTTGAAATGCACCATTAAAAGGCAAAATGCCTTTGAAAATACGCTCAGCGTCGGTCCACCAGTGACACATGTCTTAGCATAATATTAGTCTGTCAATCAAACCGCAGACTACATATAATTATTTAATTATTTAATATAGTAGCATTTTCTTTTTATATCACAACTGTTCACTATTCGTACTTTGTGTCTTGTAATCTGTATAATGTTTGTGTAACCTTCATGTTTGGCTATATCTTCGTGTAAAGGATTTTGTGCCAATAAATAATCTGAATCTGAATCTGAATCGTAATAAATGGTTCTATTAGGACCGTCTTTAACTCTTAATAAGAACTGTATGTCTACTTATTTAATAAACATGATGTTGAATATATTGAAACTAATTTGACTGGGCGTTGTTGCTGCCAGGGCGCCCAGTGAAATTAGTTTCAAAATATTCAACAGCGTACCTGTATAGTTTTCTGGAAATTGATAGTCAGGGAGTTCAGAGATCGATCGATCCCAACACGAGCGAGATGTGGGTGGAGCTTAGCTAGAGATGGACGGGGCATAGCTAGAAATGGAAAGGTCCATTGCCCCTCGCAAATAACATAATTCACTGTATCGGCTTGTATTCTGAGGCTACAGTAGCAGAAACATCATACATCTCTTGCCTTTGACCACGTGTCTTGTTCTGGGCCAGAATCTTTAGTTTCTCCAGGTGCATTCTTGAACTGAGTGTAGCGAGTCTTGCTAATATATAGAGGTGTATAATAAAGTGGCTTAATTGAAACCGACAATGTTGTAGACAAATGGTGGTTGAATGCGAATCCGTGAATAATAAGGTTTTTGATAACTCATACGTACCCATTAATGCAAAAGATCCGGCTGTGACCACTCCTTGTATCGCCATATTCATACCAACAGCACTGGGTATTTTTGTTCTGTCAAAAATCATTCCAACGATTGGAACCGCGGACAAATGACCTCCAGAGCCCCAGAGTCCAAAGGCAACTGCATAAGCCACCATGCCCGCATATGCATTAGTGAATCCCACGAGAATGTTACCAGTGCCGATGAGAGCTGCGTAAATAATCATCACCTTAACTGGTCCAATAGGCTTCCAGTCACCGAGAAATCCCATGATGAGTCGACCAATGAATTCTGCACCACCAGCTATAGATAGTAATAAAGCGGCACTGTCCAGCGAATGTCCTCGTTCAATTGACCACGGAACGAGGTAGGTTATTTCGCATAGAAAACCCGCAGAGCTCAATCCACTAGCGATTATGAACAGACAAAATCGGGCATCTTTTATAAGTGTTGCGTCGAATATCATAAGCAATATTGCTTTAGCTTTGACAGATGCCGGCCTATGTGTATTGCGTTCTTGCGTCGTCGTACTTGACCATCCAGATGCAAAATCTGGTTCATCCACAATACTAGACATTGACCGTAATATTAGTGAACCCGTGGAAGTCTGGATAATATTCGGATATTTTAGCTTTTCGTCTGATTTATTTTCCAATAACAATTCATTTTTTGGAGTCAAACATAGTTCTAATTCACTACTTTGTTCCACATCCCCCGATGTAATATTCTTAGATGCAGGCAGATCGCGTCTTATGTTCCGAGAACCAGTGTCCTTAGTCGTGCGAGGTAGCGGCCGAATCAATGAAGCAAATACAGCGATGTGAAACAGAATTCCACCATAGATCATAATCATACCGCGCAGTCCATACTCCCGTAATAAATACAAGATTAGATGAGGAAGCGTTATCTGACCCAAACTGCTTCCAGCGAAACTTAGCATAGTGGACAATGAAGTCCGTTTTTCGAAATACTTTCCAATAATTGCTAGAAATGATGTGACGACCAGACCAGTTCCAATACCTGAAATATAGGATAAGAAATAGAGCCAATCCTTTCAACAGATAGTCTACTCATTCTAATAGTATCTTACAACAGGTAATTAAACGCTTTCCCAGCGGAATCTGGTAAAGAAAATCTAAATATCTCCTTATTGAATGTCTATTTGTAGGCCAAGAAAAGACCGTTAAAAAGTTTACCACTGGAATGACGGGCTGGGCACGATTTTGGAAAGTGTAAACAAAGGATCACAGCCAAAATTAGAAAGGGTTTACCATGCCAAGAATTTGTTGCAGGGTCGTTAGTTTAAAATAAGATCTGAAATTTTTTTTATTACATCAGTAATGAAATCATTCACATGTTTACCGCCATACCAACGCATGCCTACAATTCTCCTTGAATTATCTAGGAGCCGGGAAGTCACAGCATCTTGGCAAAAATCATAATATGTAAGCCTGGATTAAGAAGCGGCCACTTCCCGGCCCCTAACCAATCATTTGTATTGTAATAAGCCTGATGTAGAATCAGAAATCGTGTACCTATACGGCTACCATAAGGTGCTCTTGCCGCGTTTAGTAATTAAAGTAATTTAGACATGACTACTGAAGCACATACACATCAAGTTCCGGCAATTAATACGTATGTGCAAAGCTGAACGTGACTCGCTCAGCACGATCATACCGGTCGTAAGCCATGTGCACACAC
>CM067368.1:68220352-68342852 GCA_034401795.1 Chaetoderma sp. LZ-2023a | reverse complement strand
AAAATTGCATACTTTTATAAGCTTAAATTATGTGCATATGTGTAATGAAACGAAATAAATCTTAACATATGATGATTCCATTCCATATAAATTAATATAATTTTTTACGTTGCGAAATTGAAATAAAGGCCCGTGCCTCTATTTCAATTTCGCAACTTAAAAGATTATATTAATTTATATGGAATGGAATCATCATATGCTAATATTTATTTCGTTTCATTACGTATAGGCTCACGGCTTAAGCTTCTAAAAGTGTATAATTTAAACAATTTTATTTGTTAATAATATGTAGTCGTTAAATCATACTTTACAACAGACACGAGAGTAGTCGTGTATGGTTAATCTATCAATCAGTAACTAGCATCAAACATCAGCTAATATTGGAAATTATAACGTGACCTATGAGTGGAATGGAAGTTACGTCAACTTAGCTCTGGAATTCAGATATTTTAAATCCGATCTGCATATAACAAGAAATGTATGGAAGCAAAAATAAAGTTTGCAAATTTATCACTCAGATTGCAGGGAAATGGCTTCTCAGATTATCTAATTGTAAACCCGTACGAGGAACCCTAGACACTCCGACTATGTTAATCTAAGCACAGCCTCCACACCACCCCTCCCCATCCCCTATGCAGGGGTGGGGTGTGTGGTGTGTGTGTGTGGTGGAGAGTTGGGTGGGGCGGGAATAGAGGTCACAGTTTAATGAAATACGGCACAGTAAATCGACATAAATAATTTTGATTAATTAGACAGGACATCTCTGAGAACATTTGTATACTTGAATCTGAGTCCGAAATTAGCCTATGGTTTAAGATGAGCAAAAAGGTTCTAAGTCATGAGACTTGGTGGAGTTTTGTACGTGCCCTCAGAAAACTCTAATTATTCTAATATTCCACTCTTTGATGTAATAGAGCAAGAAGTTCTCTCTAAAATCCACGAGAATGACCAACAAATAATCCTCCTGGGTGATTTTAATGCACATACTGATCACACGATTGATTTTATTGAAACTATTAACCAACGAGACGATCCCGCGTTTTACAATGGTGATACTTTATCTTTTAATATTGATGTTAATACTGACGCCCGCTTCCATGATAGAAGACGACAAAAAAAACAATTAGGGGAATAGATTAATTGAGATGTGCAAGAACTTAAACATACTTATTGTAAACGGGAGGGCCTGGAATGACAAGCACATTGGCAAACTTACCTGCAGAGATGCCAGTGTGGTAGATTATTGCATTGTACCCCCTTGTATGTTTCCGCTTATAACTATGTTTGATATACTTGATTTTAATGAATTGTTGTCAGATGTCCACAAGCCAGTACATATTGTCTTTAAGTAAAATCTAAATAACAATGTAGATAGTGATTGTATAAATGACGATAGAGAACATGTTCTGCCTCCCAAACCAAAATGCCAAACTAAGAATACAAATGTATTTTTGAGTAGTATTAACACCACTTGTGTACAAACTATCCTCCGGCATCGAGACGTGTTGGCTGCTGCGTCAGTAATTGGTGCTGAAAGCGTCAATAATATTGTAGCACAAATTACATCCATACTGACTACGGCAGGGAAAATGTCTGGGTGCATGAGGAGCGGAGCTAGAAAGAAAATGGCCCCTAGAAAGAATGACAAACCGTGGTACAATCAAGCCTGCAAAAATGAACGAAAAGAATTATATCAAGCAAAACGGGAATATCTAAAAATAAAAATGACGCCAACAAAGAAATAAAGCAACGTATGAGTAAAAACTACAAAAAAGAGTTGAAGAAACAGTATAAAATATATTTTAATTCATTTACGAAAAAAATGCGCTATGTAAAGAATCGCGACGCAAAGGCTTTCTGGAATACCATCAATGCACCGGCGTCACAGAAACAACCAAAAGTACCCAAGGTAGAAAGCTTAATAGATCATTTCAAAAAGCTGACCAAGGCATCGGAAGCCACTGTAGAGCCAGATTTTCAAACGTTAGCTTCAGTAAATAACAACGTTACATTAAATGACCCTTTCACGGAGGAAGAAATAACAACGGCTATTACCCAGCTTAAAAACAATAGAGACTGCGGTATAGACCAGATATTGAACGAATTTCTAAAATTTTCAACAGCGTGCATGTTGGGTGTCTGTCTATACCAAACTGTTCCATATTATTTTGGCATCAGGGCATATGCCGGAAAATTGGACCAAAGGCATAATTTTAGTATTATATAAAAACAAAGGCTCTATATTGGATCCTGAAAATTATAGGGGTATCACCCTCCTCAGCTGTTTTTGCAAGCTTTCTACCACTGCCATTAACAACAGACTGACGAAGTATGCAGACGGTATGGATCTAATTGGAGTAGAGCAGGTTGGATTTAAGGCAGGGCACTCTACCACAGATCATATTTTTGCATTAAAAGCATTAATATATATATATATATATATATATATATATATATATATATATATATATATATATATATATTCCTCTTGTCTTACCCCGATATCACATGGGAAAAAATCAGACATTTTGCTATTTACCGAATCCTTGATGCATGATTTAGCACATTTATAGAAATTATAAATTAATAAAAATATTTTACCATTAATATTGCTTAACAACATTTTCATCGATAAATGTATTCTATGCACAGAGTCAATTGCCTTTTTATAATCTACAAACGTGCAGTAAAGACGCTTAGCTTTAGTATATATCTGCATCAAAGATTCCGTAAATAGCAATATGTCTGATTTTTTCCCATGTGATATCGGGGTAAAACCAGGGGAAAATTTATCTCCGTTATTATTTGCCTTATTCTTAAATGACGTAGAAAGCACCATTTCTGCATCTTACAATGGTCTCACTGACGTTTCTCAAGTATCTGAATCAAGATTCACGATTGAATCTGACCTATACCTAACACTATTTATATTATTATGTGCGGATGATACAATAATAATGGCAGAATCGCCGCCAGAACTACAAAAAGCATTAAACGCACTGCGTGACTACTGCAACACATGGAAATTGTCTATTAACGTCTCCAAGACTAAATGCATGATATTCTCTAGAGGCAAGCTCAGAAACCTACCAAAATTTACGCTCGGTAATAAAGATATGGAAATCGTGCAAAAATACCCATATTTAGGTATACTATTTGCATACAACGGCAACCTAGTCATACTAGGACTATAAAGCACATGCATGAAAAAGCCAGTAGAGTTATGTTCGCCTTAATTTCAAAAGCAACCTCTCCATTTACCGATAGATATACTACTAGAACTTTTCGATTCTATGCCCGATCATGCTCTATGGGTGCGAAATCTGGGGATTTGACAATGTAAAGCTGGCTGAAAAATTACAGAAACGGTTTTTATAAAATGATTTTAGGAGTTAAAAATTATACACACTGCAATGGTTTATGGGGAACTTGGCCAGTTCCCGTTGAGCATAAAAATTAATAATAGGATAACCACATATTGGGCAACATTAGTATGTGGGGAAAATGGGGAAAATCTCATATAAACTATACCGATTGTTACTATGCATGTACGAAAATAACGAATTCCAATTGCCATGGATATCACATGTGAAAGCACTCCTTGATAATACTGGGTTATCAGATGCATGGCATAGCCAGAATCCAGGCCAGTCTGAATGGTTAAAGCTCACTACAAAACAAGCACTGTCTGATCAGTATATCCAGAAAAGGAGACGAAGTTTTTACCAGCAGTATTTGCACATCGCATAGAATTTTTAAAGAAACTTTTAGACTAGAAACGTATTTAATCTCGCTCCCTCAGACACAGTCAAAAATGCTATGTAAATTTAGAACTTCTAATCACAGGTTACCAATAGAGGTTGGGCAATTTGAACATTGAACGTGTTTGTACCTTATGCAATCAAAACACACTGGGAGATGAGTTTCATTAACTTTTCGAATGTCCATCTCTAGTTGTAGAAAGAAAAACGTATATAGATAGATACTTTAGAGTAAATCCAAATACTGTTAAAATGTATCAACTCATGAATGAACAAAAACGGACGAAGTTGATATCACTTTGTAAATTTATCAACGTTATTTTCAACCGGTTCAAATGAAAAAGAATATACAGTCTTAATCTGATGAATATTTGCCGCGGTTTCATAGGTCATCCCGTTAATAATTTTAAATAGCATAGATACTCTATGAAATTCACGTCTGATTGACAAGGTTTGGTGAAGTATTTGATGCAAATGGTAAAATACATGTGGCATTCGGCTGACCGTGTTCGTGAGGCTAGCGTGTTGAACCGGTGGCTGCCTCCAATTGAAAGAAATTGAAATCGGGCACCGGCTTATGAGGCATGCTTCGCAGACGCGATCGGTCAAATGTCATAACTGACTGTGAAATAGATTTTATGCACAGATATTGTAGTCTTGTTTATGTACCGTATACCGCCATTACTAAAGTACTATTCATGTACCTATATTCGTATACTTCAAAAGAATTGAACCGAATAAACTAAACTAAAAAAACCCATAAAAACAAACTAATTTTCCTAAGCCCCACTCACATGTTACGCATGTTGGAACAGTGAAGCCAGGGGTTTGAAGCACACCTGAATTTCCATAGTTTTAATTTCAAGGTAATTATGCAGGCATAAGCTGTTAAATATTTTGAGTCTAACTTTACTGGGAGCTGTTGTTGCGAATTAGTTTTAAAAATTTTCAACAGAATGTTTACCAAATTGTAACTTCATCAACAATATACCATTCGCACACCTCGCGTGCCTTATCGATTTTCGTGGCAGAGCTGTGTCATTATGATTGTGACGTCATCTAACATGTGACGTATTTGATTATGACGTCAGACGTTTGAGCCAGAGACCGGATTCCTCAATGGATGATTCCAGTTTCTCAGTCACTCATATGGCGTCATAATCAACTATATGACGTGCAGACTGACGTCACAGTCAATTACGTCACGCATGGCGTGGCTAAGTTCATCCCGAATGCTTAATTGATGACTGGCTTAAGTGTTGTTGTGCGAATTGTATGCCTTTACTAGTTAATAAACATTCTGTTGAATATTTTGAAACTAATTTGATTGCACCAAGTCAAATTAGTTTCAAAATAGTCAAAAGCTTAACTGTATAGTTTTCTGGAAACATAGATTCAGCTTAGCTTAGCTAGAAATTGGCGGAGCATAGAAAAAACTGGATCCCTCAATTGCTATTAGGAATGTTATCAATAAGTGCGCATACATCCAGGTTACTGGGCCAATACTAATTCAATTCCTAAATTCGCGATGATGCCATCACAATCAAATTTCCCATAATACCCTGAGATTGGGGGCCAATTTATGAGTAATTGGCAGTGAAACCTTCCTTACAGTTCCTTTACTATCATGTAAAATTCGCTCATGCTATGATGTTTTCTGATACCGTGGTGGTGATGGGTGGGGTGGGCGTGTGCGTGCGTGCGTGCGTGCGTGCGTGCGTGCGTGCGTGCGTGCGTGCGTGTGGTTGGGGAGGGGTTATTACATAATCTCAGATACAGGATTTTATAGTTTGCGTTTAATGGAAAATGCAACCCTCTTTAGCGTGTAGTAAGTTTCCCCCACTTAAATGGCGGCCGATCTCAAATGTCAGGCTGTGCATGGCCCTGTCAAATTAATTTCGCAGTTTTCAGCAACTTATCTGTATAGTCACCTTGAAATTGAGATTCTGACAAATCAGGGTTCAGGGTTCACAGGTTTATGCGGATAGACCCATTGTACCCTTAATCTATTTAACGCATACGATGACCACCTTGCCGATGATCCAATCAAGACAACACAGATTTTTCACTCATTACATGTAGAAAATATTTAAAAAAGAATTTGAACTTTGACGGCTCCTTAATATATTTCTTACCTGCAAATGTAGACAAGCACAGACGAAGGCCGAATGCAAATGATGTGAACGATGCCGATCCGTGGAACTCTTCCACCAAAGCGGCGAAAAATATCCCGAATAAGCGGAAAATGGCTGCCATTACAAAGTTACTCATGGCAAAAGCTAAATAATAATAATAATAATAATAATAATAATAATAATAATAATAATAATAATAATAATAATAATAATAATAATATAGTACTGTTGCTGCTGCAGCTACTGATGCTGCTGCTCCTGCTGCTATTACTACTACTACTACTACTACTACTACTACTACTACTACTACTACTACTACTACTTGCCCTTTGCAGGGGCCGTGGCTGGCCTTCAAGCGTGGGTAAAGGCTCATTTCCTGTGCCAGTTAACTGATTATTGAACAATCCTTTGATTGTTTCGACGTTCCTCTGGTCAGAGCCGATGGAGTAATCATCAGAGTTATGCACAGCATAAGTGTTTGTTGTGGATAGCTGATTTTTACTGGTTTGCTTGCTCTGAACATTTTTCTACAATCATCGGCGGACGTGATCTCCTTTACCAGGTCGTCTGCTCCTTTGATGACGAGTTCTCCCAATTGTTCACTGATTTGGCGCAGGATTGTAATGAGGTTCTGCCTTTATTCAGTTTGGTGTTTATTTCTACTGCCTTGATGAATTCGTAGTTGCAGCATTCTCTATTGTTCAGACAGCTTTGCAACAAGTGGATCATAAAGATAGGAATGCCTTTGTTTGGTATTCCTGGCTACACTGATGTTCCAGTCGCTAATGTCTTCACACATTTTATGACTTTACCTAAGGCTTCGGTTGGTTTACATTTAATGTCTACCATGGTCATCTGCTCAATTATTGTTTTTGTTTGCGATACCTGGGTGACATTGCCGTTAGTTAGTTTTGAGAGATCATGGTTGACCTTGTGGATGAGGCGCATTTGTTAAATCCGTAATCAAGTAATCACTGGTTTGTGGTTGGAATTAATGTTTTTACCACCGTAGGATCGTGAGCTTGGGAATCTTTGCATTCACCTTGCACAATATGTAGTCAATCTTAATAAAGATTACTTTTATGCTTTTAGCTTTATTGTCGGTTATGTGTTAGTTTGTCTGTCTTGCGTGCCTGGAGTTGAAGTCACCATATAGGAAGAGTTGCTATCTTTCTAAACTGTGGACAAGGTCCATCTGTTTTGGTCCAATTATAAAACCTAGGCCTCGGTGTTTGGCTTATATCTGTTTGAACATAATCATCTTATAGTCTTACTACAAGCGGTGTTATGAGTAGGTGGATATCTTGGGTGGATGCGATATCAATGTTGTAATGATCACAGTCTTTCCCAGGGTTTCTCTTTTCGATAAAAGCTAGCTAGATCGTGAACATTCTGCGAACAACTGTCGGAGGAGATCGCCTGAAGGTGTCATCATCTCTTCCCGGAAGCGAATGATACATACAAACTAATATATTTTTATATTTAGAACATTAGTGATTTAAGATAATATTATGTTCTAGTGCAAGCGGAATTTGATTAGGGAATTATGGAGGGTTCATCAATCATATGATGGCATAATCAACTACGTGACGTGTAGAAAAACGCCATATTCAATTACGTCATGAATGACGTAGCTAATTTCGTCAAGAACGCTTAATTGATGACGGACTAAGTGTTGTTGTACGAATTGTATGACTTTACCATTTAATAAACATGATGTTGAATATTTTTAACCTAATTGGACGGGGCGCTGTTGCTGCCATAGGCAGCATCAGCACCCAGTCAAATTAGTTTAAAAACATTCAACAGTTTACCTGTATATATTTCTGGAAATAGATAGCTCAGAGATAGATCGATCCAAACACGGACCAATGGTGGGTGGAATTTAGATAAAGATGGGTGGGGCATAGCTGAAACTAGGTTCCCCCATTGGGCTATTACTGGCCAGACATACTTACATGCGACGACAACCCATCCCCAGCCTCCATTTACCCTCACATCGCAGTTCATCTTAGATAGTTTCAGTCAAACTTTGATTTTCTTTTCTTTTGTGGGATATGTAAAATCCAACTGAAATTTAATAAAGGTAGAATAATCACAAAAGCAGTTTGTTTACTTGTAGATGTAGGCCTACATTTATAACTGAAAACGCTGTTGTCTTTATCTCAGATCAGGGAATTCCCCTTTTCACTTCCTATTAACTTACTTAACTCATTACCTATTGCAATTCCAAACTATTTGCTACAAGACAACTATACAGGAAAGCTGCTGACTATTTTGAAACTAATTCGACGTTGAGCTGTAGCTACTTATGGCAGTAGCAGCTATGCGTTAAATTAGTTTCAAAATATTTAACAGCTTACCTGTAGGTTTACCTTAAAATTGGGATTCTGGGAATTCAAGATTCAAAATATAAATCGACCCCAACACCCGTAAAGCATGGACGGAGATTAGCTAGAGATGCGCGGGGCCTAGGTAGAAATGGATGCCTTTATTTTCGGGTAAGCTCTAAACTAATTTGCCAGGCACGTGTTGAAGCTATAGGCAGCAATAGCTCCAGTCAAATTATTTTCAAAACATTCACTTGGATATTTGCCGAATTGTAAATGAATTTCTGGAGGCTTTAGATTTCGGTCTGCTGTCCTCACTAGACTTCGTTACGGGTCGGGATGATAAAGGTCACGTTGACCTTGAAAGTTTTAATCCCCGTATCTCACTTTTACAGTCATGACATACTTAAGCTTCTACATACTTTGAAACCAATGTGACTGGAAGCTGGTGCTGCCTTAAACACTAAACAGCCCCAGTTTTCAGTCAAATTAGTTTCAAAATATTGAACAGTATTTGGACACATACGTACAACGAATTTGTTATATTTGGTGATAGTAGTAGTAGTAGTAGTAGTAGTAGTAGTAGTAGTAGTAGTAGTAGTAGTAGTAGCAATAGAAGTAGAAGTAGCAGTAGCAGTGCCACTTTGAACCACCCGATAAGGGCACCCACAACTATTTAGCCCTGTGCCCCATATAGGTTTTATCCGCCTATGCCTATCGACTCGATCAAAAATCTATAATACAATAAAGATCCACGCCGCTATCAAATCTTACGCTGTATTCTGTTTTTACATAAATTTAAAACAATTCTAATACTAGTAGTGACTGATTAGCCATGCACATACCTATTGGCGTCTGCAAACTGCTGCTTGAATAAGTAAGACGTCTGTCCTCAAATAAACTTATGATTTTTTTATCATGCGCGAAATAGTTCTATATAAGAGGATCTTTTTGGATCTGTGAACAACCTGTCCGCTTTAGGCGCTTGCTCCTATTACTACATATAGGGTACTGTAACCTCTTATTTTTATAACCCGGTCAGCACTCTCTACGGTTGTTTGTATTGGGGTAACACGTTGATGTCTAAAGTGGTGTACGCTTTAGAGAGCTAATCGGGAGTAATCAATTGCAATGCCGTGCTTGCTTATCATAACTTGTGTAAGTGTGAATGCTTGCGTAGATAAAACTAAATTGTGAGATCGATAGCGCTTACATCGGATTAGCTCTCTAGTGTGATGTATTCTCGCGATATCGATGGTTCAGGATGCCCGCATTTTGGAATTTTGGGACCGGAATGCTGTCAAACGATGGCATATACTAAAATGATCATTTTTCGGCGTTTGTTGCTGCAATAGACAAAACCATAGATTATGGTTGATACCTGTGTATGCCCTTGTTGTAAAACGTCACGAAACGATCAAAGGATTCCACTATGTGCCAGCACAAGGACAGCAACAGGCCGCCGAGCTACAACAACAACAACAACAACAACAACAACAACAACAACAACAACAACAACAACAACAACAACAACGACGACGACGACGACGACAACAACCAAAACAACAACAACAACAACAACAACCACCAAAACAACAACAACAAAAACAACAAAACCAACAACAACAACATCAAAAAAACAAATAGTGCAACAGGAGGATACAAAAACAGCGAAATATCCAAACAAAACCCGAATATGAATAATGTGTTGTATGGCAGACTCAACACCATCGTACTAACAACACGCTCGCTCAACGCTGTTCGAGGGAGCGGAGGAGGAGGGTGAGGATCGTACAATATGTTGATGACTCAACACAAACGTGAATCTCTAGATAAAATTAACCCTTTGGACCCAAAACACCAATCTCCTTGAGGTTTTTTAATTATACATATTCTGTTGAGTATTTTGAAATTAATTTGGCTGTTAGCAGCTTCTGCCTATGGCAGTAACAGGTTCCTGTCAAATTAGTTTCAAAATACTCAACAGCTTACCTGTATGGTCGTTTTAACAGCATGTTTATTAAATAGCAAAGAATTACAAAGACATACCATTCATACAACGTGTCGGACCATTTGAGATTTGATGACGATCTATATGCAACCCTTTGTGACGTAATGATTATGACGTCATCATACACGCGCGGAACTGATTATGACGTCATACGAGGTCAGATGATGGATGGATACTCTGGAAAGGTGAATTGTGACAAATGGGTAGAAAATAAGATACCAAAGTGGCATCCCAGGCGTCGCAGTGTATACACTGGCACACTAGAAAAACATCGAAAGACTAGGTTGGTATTGGGTCGGGGCTGTCGAATCGCTAATCATCTCAAACTGTTGTCGAGTTATGGGGAGGTTAATAGTTACCGGAATAAACCGAATAGATGGGATGGATGGGGGTTTCAGAATCGTGTTTCAGCGACCTGGTCTTACTTCTCCTTCCCCTTTCGTTTCGTTTCGTGTTAGGAAACCAAGAAAGATGATCTTACGGATTGGTTATGGTTGATGGGAGGGGCTTTAGAATTTTGTATTAATGACAAAGGGTTCCATCCTCGTTTCCTACTACTACTACTACCACTACTACTACTACTACTACTACTACTACTACTACTACTACTACTACTACTACTACTACTACTACTACTACTACTATTACCCCCCCCCCCCCCTCCGCCACCTACCCAAACACAAAAACACAAACCCATCTACCCACCCACCCACAAACCCCACCCCGCCCACCCACTCATCCACCCACCCAATCATCCACCCATCCATCCATCCATCCATCGATCCATCTAACTATCCATCCACCCATCCACCCACCCACCCACTCACCTACCTACCTACCTACCTACCTACCTACGTAGACTATGAAGTAGTCCAGGATAATATCCATTGGAGTGAAAAAACTGCTAATACATTGTATTATAGCTGGTTAACTTTTCTTAATTTAAACTAACTGAGGGTCAGGGTACTAACCACCCCGGTATCGGGCTGGGTAGTGATATTGTTAATCTCACTGGCGCCACATTAACTGAAGCGGAAAAATCAATACTCAATCGTGGCCTAACATTTGTACCAACTCCTAGGCCCAAATTAGGCATAGATGCACTTTTAGATAATGGCTCAGTGGAAGTTCTTGAATTTTCCCACCGTGTCAAATTATCCGACTTTTTTCGAAACTCGAAAAGTAATATTCTGCCATTCGTTGAAAGAACTGGCTGGGCACCAGACTCAAAATTAGTCGACCCAGCGATCTCCGACAGTATAACAATTGTAAAAGAACGTATTGAAAATGTTGAATTTCCGAAAAATCATAAAAATTTGTCATATGAGGAACGTCAAGCCTTAACAGGATTGCGTAAAAACAATGACATTGTCATTAAACCTGCTGATAAGGGATCTGCTGCTGTAATAATGCTTAAAGACAATTACATTCGTGAAGCACATCGTCAACTCAGTAATCTAAAACATTACCAAAAATTAGACGAACCACTCTGGCAAAATAACTGCGACAATTTTAATGAAATTCTCCAAAATATGGTTGATAACAAGAGTTTAACGCAGAAAGAGTTTAAATACCTCGTTGCGAAACGAGACTCAAAACCGCGTACATTTTATCTGTTACCCAAAATTCATAAGGCTATTGATTCTTGGTCAGAGCCTATGATACCACCAGGACGACCTATAATACCGGATTGTGGTTCTGAATCCTATAGGATCAGTGAAATCATTGATTATCACCTACAACCAATTGCGAATAGGCATTTTAGCTTCTTGAAAAATACTGAAGACTTTCTCTTGCAGATCTCTGAGATCTCGATACCTCCAAATTCATTTTTGATTACGCTCGACATCGATGCAATGTACACAAACATTGACATCGAAAAGGGTTTGAATTCTGTCCGTAAAGCGTTTGAAAAATACCCTGATAACAATAGGCCCACTGGCGAAATATTAGATCTCTTAGAGCTAAGCTTAAAGGGCAATGATTTTGAATTCGCGGGTGAAACATACCAACAAATTTGCGGCTGCGCAATGGGTAAACGTTTCAGTCCAAGTTTTGCCACCATCTATGTAGCAGAGTGGGAGGAGGATGCGCTTAACAAATGTCCGAAACAGCCTCTCTTTTATCGCAGGTACCTAGATGATATTTTCATTATTTGGCATCATACAAAGGAAGAATTTAATGAATTTTTCACCATTTTGAACAATCATGACCCGAATATCAAGCTAAAAGCCAACATTGACCAAATGTCCGTAGACTTTTTAGATGTAACGCTATACAAAGGTGTAATGTATGACACAACGGGACAGCTTGATTATAAAGTATATTTTAAGACCACAGATTCTCATCAACTACTTCACAAGAAACCTTTCCATCCACCTCATATCTTTAAAGGAATTGTAAAATCACAAATCATCCGTTTTCATAGAAATTCGAGTGATAGAAACAACTTTGAATCTGCATGCTCTCTCTTATTCAAGGCCCTCAAGCCGAGAGGCTATTCGGCTAGATTTTTGCGCAAAATTAAGTCTGAAACTTTACAGGATTTGGAAACTATCCCTGATAATGCTGCGGATCACAGGCCCACCAAGATTCGTCACAATCGTCCAATCACAGGCGCAGGAGAATCTCGGAAATGTGGAAAGAAAAGGTGTAAATTAGATCTACTTCTTCCAAATCAAAAAACTTTCATGAGCTTTCAGAACAAAAACAAATTTCAACTTCAGTCTAATTTAGATTGCGATTCCGAAAACGTGATTTATGTAATATCTTGTAAATTGTGCCTAAAGCAATATGTCGGTGAAATCAAATGCCCATTAAGATGGCGAGCTACTAGACACCTTTGCGATATTAGACTTCGAAATTATACCCATTGAACAACCACCTCTCACTAATACCACTGATGAAACTGATAAACAAAGGAAACTTAGAGAATCATATTGGATTAAGCAATTAGAAACAGAATGGCCGAGGGGCATAAATGTTGACCCCGGTCTTGCTGATCAGCGTGAAATAATTCCATTCACTCTGACATATAATCGAAAAAATGTAGAAATTTCCGAAATTTTGAAAGATGAATATCATAAATTACAGAATAATTTAAGACAGCCTCTCAATTTGCGCCCAGTAATAGCATTTAGGAAAAATCCGAATCTACGTGACATATTGGTAAAATCCAAATTAACTGGACAAACATCATCATCTTATAAAGTTGTCCAATATTTATAAGGCCATATCGCCTCTATAAAACAAAAATAACAAATCTCAGGCAATAAAATAAATAAAAAATATTTTCAATTATTGAAAATTCTGAGCCAGCGCCTTAACCATATTACTACCTACCTACCTGCCTACCCACTCACCAACCCACCCACCCACCCACCCACCGAATCTATGTGACATATTGGCAAAATGCAAATTAACTGGACAAACATCATCATCTTAAAGTTGTCCAATATTTGTACGGCCACCCACCCACCCACCCACCCACCCAACCATCCATCCATCCATCCATCCTTCCAACAAACCATCCAGCTCTCCATCCATCCATCCATCCATCCATCCATCCATCCAGCCACCAACCCACCCACCCACACATCCATCCATCCACGCAGCCAGCCAGCCAGCCAGCCAGCCAGCCAGCCAGCCAGCGAGCCAGCCAGCCAACCAGCCACCAACCAACCAACCCATCCACCCATCCTTCCACCATCCACCCAAACACCTACACACACACCCACCCACCCATCCACCCACCCACCCACCCATCCACCCACCCACCCACCCACCCACACACACACACACACACACACACACCGCATCCACCCATCTAAACGCACGCACACACACACACACGCACGCACGCACGCACGCACGCACGCACGCACGCACGCACGCACGCACGCACGCACGCACGCACGCACGCACGCACGCACGCACGCACGCACGCACGCACACACACCGCATCCACCCATCTAAACGCACACACACGCACACACGCACGCACACACACCGCATCCACCCATCTAAACATCCGTTCATCCATCCATCTATACCTATCTATACATCAGGAAATTATATTTAGCTTTTCTGATTTCGATTAAAAGCAAACCTCCCATACGTAAAGGACAGTACATAACCCCTGGTCATACAAAGCCAATGACATTGCGAAATCGGTAGTTGTGGTGTTAACACAAACCAGATAACGTTGTGGTTATCTAGTGCAGGCATCGTACATACGTGGATTTGTTGTGGTATCCCCGAGCGACGTCGTCCTATTAATTGACATTGGAAAACTAAAGCACATTGGATTGGAGGTCAATGACAATAGTAAAGGGGAGAGATAGACCAGCTTTTCATTGGTCCTCTAGAGGTACGTGATTACGAGTGGGCGTGACCTAGCTGACCATATAGAGGGTACCAAATAATGGGTCTGTTCTCTTGGGCGTACATGTACAAAGATGCTCACCAAAGCACACCCGATTTGGAGACTCCATATATGGTCAAATAAGCCATGCCTCTTCCAATCATACGATATGGGAGGATCAATGAAAAAACTAATCTAACGCTTCCATCTGTTATGATATTTAACAAGAAGATGTGGCAGAGAAAACAATAAAATCTTTAAAAAGTCATATATAACCAAGCTATTAAAATGGCGGCTACTAGAAAAATACTTAAAATACCTACTGTTTCTTGTGAATCAGGAAAATCGAATCATATATCCGTAAAGTATATCGCCTGGCCCACTCAAACAGTCGTACTAGTAGAAGTATTAGTATAAGTATAATATACACATTTAAAAAAATCATTTATTAGTAGCACGGATAAACCGTTACTCTAGCTCGCTTTTTGACAGAATGGCCACAAAAAATGAGTTCTATTTATATTGACCTCAGCTGTCAATCAATATTGATTATGGACTATAGCAATACATGCATGATTGTATTGGATGAAGCAATAGACATGGACTTATTGATTAAAGAACATGCATAAATTATAGCCAGCTGTCAGTCAATATCGACTATGTTCTTTAGCGATATATGCACGATATGATTGGCTGAAGTAAAAGCTGAGCATAAATTATAGTCAGCTGTTACAAGAATATCGATTATATTAGATGTGCTATCTGATTGGTTGACGCGATAAATGTGTGTAATTCATTGTCATGCGTTGCAAGAATATTGCATATGGCCCATAGCAATAGACACGCGATCTGATTGGCTGAAGCAAACAATAGATAAATTAGAGACATCTGTTACAAGATTATTGATTATGGCCTCTGGCACTAGACACGAACTGATTGGATGAAGTGATGAAGCGATAAATGCACATAAACTAAAGCCATGTGTTGCAAGAATAATGATTATGGCCTCTCGTGATAGACCCATGATCTGATTGGCTGAAGCGATAAATGCGCATAAAATTAAAAGCATCAGCTATTTGAATATTACTTATCCGTGCCGGCAATAGTCAGACCTTGAGTGTCAGTGGTGTCAATCCATTATTGCAACAATGACAAGTGAATGGACCTTTCCATTTTTAGCTAGGCCCGTCCCATCTCTAGCTAACCTCCACCCACACTTCGCCATGTTTGGATTCATTGATTCACGATTGCCCTAATGATTAATTTCCTGACGACCATACAGGAAAGCTTTTGAATATTTTGAAACTAATTTGACTCGGCGCTTTTGCTGCCATAGGCAACATATTTATTCAATAGTAAAGACATACAATTCATGCAACAACGCATAGTTCATTTTCAAATATGCGTTCGTGATGTACTTATCTACGTCATTCATGGCGCCATTCAGTATGATATCATTCTACATGTCACATAGTTGATTATGACGTCATATGACGGCATTGCTCTGGAAAGGTCCATTGGTAGGCTGAAGCGATAGACACATAAATTGGAACAAGATGTGACTGTAATCCCAGATATCATTAATCGTTGGGCCAACAGTGGTGATTGGTTGGCATGGTCACCATTGGCTATCGCACATTGGGCCAGCATTGGCAACTGCTTGGCACCGTCATCATTGGTGATGAAGGTTTGGGCCAATGTTGGCACAATATAGGAAAAATTACAGCTTGGTTAGTTATTGGCCTAATGTTGGCCCAACACTTTATAAGCCTATTTGTATTATAAACGTTTTACACATGCATACGGCTAACATTGGCATAACAGTGGCAAAATTACAGCCGGGTTACAGTTATTGGCCTAATGTTGGTCCAACAACTTATAGCCAATGTATATTATAAACGTTTGATACACGCATTGGGCCAAGCTTGGCATAACAGTGGCAAAATTTCATTGGGTTACCATTATTGGGTCAACGTTGGCCCATCACCTTATAGGCAATGTATATTATAAATTTTATGTACATTCGTTGGGCCAAAATGGTAAAATTGTGTTGAGATACAATGGATGGGACAACATTGGCCAAACAACTTATAGCCAAAATAATGACAATAATCCTTCCTGTTTTTTTCTCTCCTAATTAGTCTGGAAGATTCTTCACAGAAGGTTGTTTTTGAGTATATACAATGTTTTAGTGTTGTTTCTGTATCTCTGGGGTGTACTCATCACAAATTCACCGCGTACCAGTTTGGCACTCTTGAGCGTTTTGAGAAAACAACGATATAGCATGGGGTGGGGATAGAGTGGAATGTGGGTAGACTTACATCAAACGTGCTTATTTTGTTAAATACATTCAATCCGCAACCATGGCAATGTCAATGTATGTCAATATAATTATAGCATGTCAAACACACAATTATCATTATGATTAGGCATTAAGTGTACGTGAGCTGGGGATAAGGTGGCAGGGGAGAGAGGAAGAGGGAGAATTCCCCTCGTTTGATGTTGATGCACACGGCATCTCTTAACGCTAGTGTGGATGGTCCTGTACCAGTATAATGAGATATCCTTTGCGATATCATCGTCGGGTTAGGTAATCGAATGATTTCAGCATTCAATGGTGTGCGAAATGCGAACATAACAAATCTCCGTTTTGTACATGGCTGCGGAAAGTGAATTTAGGATTAGGTGTCCTCTATTCGTCACAAGCTTTCACTTGATATGCATATTGCTAAGGTTAGTGATAAACCCTACAATTTTGCATATAATGAAAAAGGTGGGCGTGGCGTGGTTTTTCTCAACGCACCCAAGGGTGCCAAGTTGACACCAGGCAGATGTGTAATTAGTATACCGCAGAGATAGAAAAACAACAATAAAACTTTCCAAAACAAGCTTCAGTCAAAAACGACCCTTTTTTCTTCCAGACTAAATGTAATATATTGTGAATAGACAACCAAAAAGGGCATTGAGATACTTCTGACATCATACATTGAATAAGAATAAGTCTTTGGAATACCTCCTCATTCCTCCACATTGATTAAGTACAGGACCTAGTGGGCCGAACTGAACCTATAAACCTCATTGCCACATACTCTTTCCCTTAGAGGTGGGAGTGGTGTGTGGGGTGTGTGTGGGTGGGGGGGGGGGCGTTGAGGCTAATGCCGCCTGCTGACCGGAGTATGGAAGATTCCATTTTATGCATCAATCACATGACGTCATGATCAGCTACGTGACGTGGAGGCTGACGTCATAAACAATTTCGTCATGATCGCATAATTAAAGACAGGCTAAGCGTTGTTGTACGAATTGCATGTCTTTACTATTCAAGACAAATGCTGTTGAATATTGTGAAACTATTTTGCCAGGGCGCTGCTGCCATAGGCAGCAACAACACTCAGTTAAATTAGTTTCAACACATTCAACAGCTTACCTATATAGTTTTGTGAGAATTGATATTCCTAAAGTGCGGGGATCGATTGATCCTAACACGAACAAAGCGTGGATGGAGCTTAGCTAGAGATGGGCTGAGCATAGCTATAACCGGACCCCTCCACTGCTTCAGTGACAAGTCTCACATTCGGTAATAAATCTGAAATTGAAAATGGATTTCTGGATGGGCATGTAGGATTATGAATCACATGATATGCTCTCATGGCGGGACAGAACAGTGTATTATGACGTCTATAGATGCAAAGATAGTGTTTTATCGCAGATGTTCCTTGCAACCAAAGACGACATGGCAAAACGCGACAGCGTATCTACTGTCATGTTCAGCCACCCACTCTCCTTAACGTAACTAATGATTCATTGTAAGATAGTGTCCGTTTACATAACATGTTTAACATATTCCATATAACTACTCTGTGCCAGGATATGGGACAATAGAGAGATCCGCATATGCTTTTGGCGTGTTGGGATCGATTTAAATACTTTGAGCGATGACTTCCCAGAATCCAATTTTCACGGTAACTATACCGTAACCGGTTGAATATCAAATGTTTGTTAAATAGTAAATTCATCGAAGACATGTGATTCGTACACTTGGCGAACTTCTCCAGCTTCATGATGGAGAATTGTCTGCCATTTAAGAATGTTAGGTTAACCTGTAAGGACCGTAATTGATTATGACGCCAATACTTGAGTGACAGGTTGAATTCATCCATTGCCATGACAAGACGGCTACATCAATACTTATAGATAACATAAATTTGTTGATAGAAATGCATCGCGATCTCGGTCACAGGGACACTACTCTCATCTTAAATATTGTATTGTACTGAGAAATTTGAGTCAAATCGGACATGTAGTTTCCTAGATATTTATATATCAAGAATTTAATCCATCCAGATCTGGGTTTAATATCCGTATCAGAGCCAAAGTCTGGAACACCATCTCCCTGTCATATTCTTTATTGTGCTGTAATTTGAGCTCAATCGAACCAGCAGTTTATATTAGCTACTGCATACACACAAACGGAGTCGAATGCAATACTGGGTGAGAGTAATTATGACAGCCTTCATACGTTGTAGACAGTTCTCTATTAGCCATTTACCTATTAAACGAACAGCTGTCTTTAATAGATGAATAGAGGTTTAGCTATGCCAAGGCCATTTCTAGCCAAGCTCTATCCACGCCTTGCCCGTGTTGAGACTGAACGATCCCGCCACTCTCTGAATCTCAATTTTCAGAAAACTACATGTAAGCTGTTCAATATTTTGAAACTATGGTAGCAGCAGCACCCAGTCAAATTAGTTTCAGAATATTCAACAGAATGTTTATTAAATAGTAAAGACTGGCACGTCGCACAGCATGGCGGACTATTAAGCATATAAGACGGGCTAAATGAAGACATTCATGGCGTAACTGATAAAGATGTCGGCCTGTATGTGATGTTGTTGACTATGACGTCATATGATTGAGAAAAAACCGGGATTCCTCCATTGCATGATATAAGTCTAATAAATGGCCCCAGGGCCCCAGGGCCAAAACGCTCACCTGGCTCATGAGGAACTGTAAACATGTTTATATTAATTAATGCACAGCATGCGTTATTGATCAATCGCAATCGGGCAACCATGACTGTTGTAATTGACCAATGGGGCAATGATCATTATCATTATTTGCCAATAAGGGAATCATCCTTATCACTAATAACTAACAACGCAAGTGTCATTGACACTATTAACGAATAGGACAAGCATCATTTTTCAATGCAACACACGTAACTCATTCCATTGACCAATGGAAGCATTGTCGTTGGCCTTATTGAGCAAGTATCATTGACACAATTCACTAACGGGGAACGCATAGTTGATGCCACTGACCAACAAGCGGATGGGTTCCTAACATTATTGACCAATGAGGCACATCTTACAGACATAATTAACCAATGGATCAGGCTCCCTTGCCCAATGTGACCATTAAGCGTAACTGATGCCATGGGCAAATGGCGCAAGGATCCTTGACATGTTTGACAAAGGAGACAACCATCACAATGGACCTTTCCACAATAATGACGTCATATAGCGTCACAATCAGCTAATCGTCGTGTAGCATGACGTCATAATCATTACAGCAGAACATCTCTTGCAGCACTGTCAGCGATATGAACAGGCTAGGAGAAGTTCCTGGCCTATTGAAGTCTCTTTTGAAGAGAAGATCAGAGGAGACAGAGACAGTTTGATGACCAATTCAGCTTTCATGCACCAAATAAGGAAAACAGTCTAAGATTACTGTCATGAGAAAGATGAACGATAGAAGAAGAACAATCATTACGTCATAAATGGTTTTATTCGGACCGTCTTTAACTCTTAAAAGTCTGACACGTTGCAAGAATTGTATGTCTCTACTATTTAATAAACATGGTGTTGAATATTTTGGAACTAATTTGACTGGGCGCTGTTGCTGCCATAGGTAGCAACAGCACCCAGGCCATTAGTTTCAAAATATTCAACAGCTTACCTGTATAGGTTTCTGGAAATCGATAGTCACGTGGTTCAAAGGTCGATCGATCCCAGAA
The DNA here is from genome assembly GCA_034401795.1 of Chaetoderma sp. LZ-2023a. Classification (NCBI taxonomy): domain Eukaryota; kingdom Metazoa; phylum Mollusca; class Caudofoveata; order Chaetodermatida; family Chaetodermatidae; genus Chaetoderma; species Chaetoderma sp. LZ-2023a. The sequence goes on along the minus strand of CM067368.1, from coordinate 68,322,236 downwards.
CGAGAGAGGTGTGGGTGGAGCTTAGCTAGAGATGGGCTGGGATATCTAACAATGGAAAGGCCCATTGGCCAATGGAACAAGCATCAGTTGTCAATGAAGAAAGCGTAACTAATGTCAATGATCAAGGGTTCAAAGGCGCATAAAAAACAAATGGGCCGGAAATATGTCTAAATAAGTATGTGTATGCGACATTATTGAGCACCATGGAAAACTCCATTGACTCATGGGGCACATATAACATGTGCCATTTCCAAATGGGACAATGGCCACAGGCAACACATTAGAGAGGAATTGCAAGAATATTGGCATCCTTGCCATTCTTAACCAAATGTAATATTGATCAACGGGCCAGCCGTCCCTGGCACTACAGTCAAATGGTTTGTATGCACTACCAGATGTCATTTACCAATGGGGCAATGGTCACAAGCAAACATTTGAGCGGATTATATCAAGATAGTGGTGTGTTTTACACTATTGACTAACGGGAGAAGTATCTATGGGAAATGGAGCAGCGATAACAGATATCATTGACCAATAGTTCAAGTGTCCCAATAGATGACATTTCCCAACGGGACAATGGTCACAGTCAGAAGTTTTGACGAGGAAATGCAAGAATATTTGCGCCCTGACATTATTGACCATCGAAAACACGTACCATTTATCAAAGTGGAAGCCATCCCGTACACGCTTGGAAAATGTTTCAAGTGGGCAAGCAGAGGACATTTACCAATGAGGCTTTGGGCACAAGAGCAAGTTTGAGCATGAAATGCAAAAACATTAGTGTCCTTGAAACTATTGACCAATGGGGAAAGTACACTTGATCAATGGGGGCAGCCATCCCTAACAAAATTAATCAATATTTCCAGCGGGCCAACCCTGACATTTACTAAATGGGCAATTGTCTCAGTTAAAAATTTTGATGAGGATATGTAATAATATTGTCATCCAGGACATTATTGACCAACGGAAAAGATACCATTGACCATTGGGCATCTATCCCTTATACGATTATCAAATAGGTGATGTATACGAAAGGAGCATTCCTGCCAAGTCTTGTTTTAATCCATTTATAAATGACGAAACGTGCCACAGATATCTTTTCCCGATGGTGTCCAGTACCTTAAAACGCCTAAAAGCACCAGAGATATGACCCTTGTTATATTCATATTCATAGTTCAAATAGATATTTGACTAAAGGAACATATCTGCGAAATTTGGTTTTATCCATCAACAATTGACGAAACAAACGTATTGCCCCTTACGGTTCAATTCACCTTTCCAGAGTATCCATCCATCATTTGACCTCGTATGACGTCATAATCAGCCCAGCGCGTGTATGATGCCGTCACAATCATTACGTCACAAAGGCTTCCATATAGACCGTCATCAAATCTCAAACAGTCCGACACGTTGTATGAAGTGTATGTCTTTATAATTCTTTGCTATTTCATAAACATGCTGTTGAATATTTTGAAACTAATTTGACTGGGCGCTGTTGCTGCCTTATGCAGCAACAGCACCCAGTAAAATTAGTTTCAAAATATTCAACAGTTTACGTGTGTAGCTTTTTGGAAATTGATAGTCAGGGTGTTCAGAGATTGATCGATCCCAACACTAGCAATGTGTGGGTGGAGCTTAGCTAGAGACGGGCGAGGAATAGCTAACACCGGATAGGTCCATTCTTAAAACGCTTTAATGCACCAGTTGCATGGCCCTTGTTTAAAAGTGTGGCTTCCTCATTTTATATGTCAAATAGACATTGGCTTCAAGAACATGTCTGCAAAATGTAGGTTTAATCCATCTGCAATTGACGAAACGTACTACAAACATATTTCCCTATGGGCTTCAATAGATTGTGAATCTAACAAAGGGCGTAACGCTGCTATTTAAAGGTGTTGCCGTGGGAATTGTTGGTATAAAGCACCCAGATATTATAATTTTATTAGACACTACCTGATCATCAAGAAAAACCATGTTGCCATTTTAATGTCCACCTTTTGGTTATATGCAAGCATTTTAGCTCATCTGTGTGAGCTTATACAACCAGGATTTTCCTATGTTGACTATATGTCGCCACATTTCGCCATTTGTTGATGTATTAAAAGCAAATTTGGTAAATTTGTTCCTATAAGCAATATCTATTTGGGCTATCAATAAGACGTGGTCACGACTTCAAATAGCAGAGTTACGGCCCTTGCTATATGATCAATGTATTGACGCCTATGGGGGAAATACATTTGCTGCCCGTTTCGTCATTCATGGATGGATTACAATCAAATTTGGCAGATATGTTCTATTAGGCAATATCTGTTTGAGTTTTCACTATGACGTGGCCACGCCTTTAAATAACATATGGCCATTGTTAGAGTTTCAAAGTGTTAAGGCCTGTGGGGGAAGTTTTGTCATGTTTCGTCAATTGTTGATGAATTAAAACCAAATTTTGCAGTTATCTTCCTGCAAGGCTCAGGCAATATCTATTTGAACTATAAAAATGAATAAGCCACACCGTTAAACCAGGGTCATAACACTGGTTCACTATGGGGAAACTAACTTTGATTCGTCAATTGTTGATGGATTAAAACCAAATTTAACAGATATGATCCTTCAGTCAAATATCTATTAGACCTATGTCACTTGAAACAAGAGCCGTAATTGTGGTTTTAAGGCGGTTTAAAAAAACCCTATTGACCCCTATCGGGAGAATTGTCAATAGTGTAAGTGAGACCTGATTTGTAGTAATTAGTGTCAGGGATGCTTGCATCATTGGTAAATAATGCCAAGGACACATTGCCAACGCCTCATTTGTCCATCGCATCAGTTAAACATGCTGCATTGACCAAGGGTGCCTGCTACATTGGTAAATTATGTCTGTAATACTTGCCACATTGGTCAATAATGTCAGGAACCCGTGCTCTTATTGGTCAGTGGCATCACATTGGCAAATTGTGTCAGTGATACTAGACTCATTATTCAATATACCCAAGAACCATGGTTCCATTGGTCAGTGGCATCAGCTACGCGTGTCCAATTGTCAAATAGTCCTTATGCCATTGGTTAATACTAAGCCTATCAGGGACACTTGTGCTGTTAGTCATTAGTGGTAAGGATGACTCCCTCACTGGTCAATAATGATAAGGTATATTGGTCTATGGCAACCGTTATCCTTGCCCGATTGGCCAATGTTGCTCGCTATGCATTAATCCACGCAGCTCCTCATCAGCCAGCAGTATGACCCTTGGGCCATTTATTCATTTTATGTGTAAATACATGCACAAATAGGCTTTTAGCTAGAGCGACCATGTTGCCATTCGCTGTATTCACATTTCAGAATTGAATAATATATGATACATCCGTACAACAATTGAGGGAAAATACCACACAGGTTGAAAACATCATAAACAATACTACTCCATTCGGCGCATCATGAGTCAGTTTATCGATAGGAAAATATCAGCCATCGTGAACATGTCAAAACAGAGCTGGGTTATGTCGACTACAGTTACTGATCAAGTAATAGTAAACTTTCATAAGAAACGTGGATTAAAAATCACAAATGTGTCTGTCTAATATGTGTCAACTGATAGTATTTTAGGGATTATGAAACATAATACAGTGGACGTTGTCTATAGCGAACACCTGCATTTGGCGGCGGGTGGGGTGCACATAATGGTTGTTCTTTAATCATCAGTGTATGGCGAAGAATGTTGATAATGGTCGCTCCTCGTTGTGACCTTTTGTTAGCAAGGTACACCATCAATTCCGTTTTGTTTGAATACTTAAAAGAAGTGTTTTGCCGTCAGATTGCCCATTGCCATGGAGTCTGTATTGTGGAAAAAACATCATTTAAGTCCTCTGTCGACGTTCCCTTGTAGGACTTTTAGTGAATTATTAACAGCGCAGTCATAACGAATTAGATATACTTCGCCACAGCTCTTTCTGTTTTGGCGCAACCTATTAATAACTGGTTAGCATAATCAGCACAGGTTCTACCTCAGTCTGTAAGTCTTTCCAAATATTTGAATAAGTGACATTCCATCAAGAATAACAATTTCCCTAGCTTGTTGTTATTTATCTGCAGGTGACTCAAGAACATTCTACACGTAACTTTGTACTTCATCTGGTAAAGATTAAACAACTCTTAGCAAGTTAATCTTGTTATTGCACATCAACAATGAACCGGTTGGTCTGTGGTAATGCAGTACATTCATACTGTACATTTGATTATTTAAGCTCTATCCTTGGCATGAGCGTGCAATAACCACGAGTTTTGCAAATAAGAACCTGTCATCCGTCAGGTCCACAATCGGGTTACTTAAATTACATTTCCCTGTTTTGCGAATCTATTTCACAACTTCCATTAGATCTTTGAGATACATGCACAACGGTTCACTTCATCATTATTCAAAAACAAATTGTACTTTCTAAGGCAAATTTTAACATCTTTGCATTAACAAATCTTGCAACACCCGATGCATTACAAGATTTGTTATAATAGAAATGAAAGGACCGGTATATGAGGTAATCATACGTATCCCTTACTGCTTTGCAGTCATCGTGATAATTGTTATTTCATAATGTAGACATGACCGCCATTTCATGTGTGCCTCTAGACAGCATGCTTAGCTCAGGTGCTGTATAGAAAAAAAATCACAGGTTCCTGGATTTAGGGTTATGCCGATCAGGCCACCAAGAACTTTCCTTGATCGGTCTTGGACTTGTTTTATGACACTCCGCAAAGTGTTTCATTCATTGAACTTCAGTCAATGGATGTTGTTGTTTGACAACCAAAGAATTAAAGGATACCATTTTGAAATGATGTTTTTAAGTTGCGTAGCTTGATCAGGAACACGTGCATCTTCTAGGAATTTGGTTGGCATGTCTCTTGCCGATATTGCTGAATCCACCCTCTGAACCGTAACTGATTCCTAGCTAGTTGATGCTTCTGGTATTATACGAATTTATGCTTGGTCTTATCGGGACATTACTAATAGTCAAGTTATATCCTTCAGAAGAAATAGGCACACAGTTTGATTATTACCAACGGCTTGAATCTTCATAGAGTTGGTCCCTTCGGTTTAGATTTCCAAATCATATTACTTGGTACTAGTTCTGTTGATATTAATAGGCGGGATCTTGATAGAACCATCTCGTACAACTCTTACTCGACCCACGTCTCTATAGTCTTTCTTGTCACTGTCTCTATTTCCCACAGTTGCCTTTGATATATCGCTGTTGCTGTCGTATGGATATGATGGCGTGGTCTTTTGCCATTAATCGTATCCTCACTGAAATCACTGCTGTCTATTGTAAATGAAAAAAATATATCTCCGTCAACAAATGGATGAATCTATGTTCTATCAAAGGTTATTTGATTTAAATACAGAATTAGCTATTTGTGTTTCTAGTTTATAAGTATGGCGCCATAATCGACAAAACATAATTTGTAGAGTGAATTTACGGATTTCTTACTTGTGTAGCCTGATGTATTGTGAAACTTACTGCTATCGATTGAGTGAATTTACGCTTACGATTATCAAATAGGTGATGTATACGAAAGGAGCATTCCTGCCAAATCTTGTTTTAATCCATTTATAAATGACGAAACCTGCCACAGATATCTTTTCCCGATAGTGTCCAGTGCCTTAAAACGCCTAAAAGCACCAGAGGTATGACCCTTGTTATATTCATATTCATAGTTCAAATAGATATTTGACTAAAGGAACATATCTGCGAAATTTGGTTTTATCCATCAACAATTGACGAAACAAACGTATTGCTCCTCACGGTTCAATTCACCTTTCCAGAGTATCCATCCATCATTTGACCTCGTATGACGTCATAATCAGCCCAGCGCGTGTATGATGCCGTCACAATCATTACGTCACAAAGGCTTCCATATAGACCGTCATCAAATCTCAAACAGTCCGACACGTTGTATGAAGTGTATGTCTTTATAATTCTTTGCTATTTAATAAACATGCTGTTGAATATTTTGAAACTAATTTGACTTGGCGTTGTTGCTTCCTTATGCAGCAACAGCACCAAGTAAAATTAGTTTCAAAATATTCAATAGTTTACGTGTGTAGTTTTTTGGAAATTGATAGTCAGGGTGTTCAGAGATTGATCGATCCCAACACTAGCGATGTGTGGGTGGAGCTTAGCTAGAGACGGGCGAGGAATAGCTAACACCGGATAGGTCCATTCTTAAAACGCTTTAATGCACCAGTTGCATGGCCCTTGTTTAAAAGTGTGACTTCCTCATTTTATATGTCAAATAGACATTGGCTTCAAGAACATGTCTGCAAAATGTAGGTTTAATCCATCTGCAATTGACGAAACGTACTACAAACATATTTCCCTATGGGCTTCAATAGATTGTGAATCTAACAAAGGGCGTAACGCTGCTATTTAAAGGTGTTGCCGTGGGAATTGTTGGTATAAAGCACCCAGATATTATAATTTTATTAGACACTACCTGATCATCAAGAAAAACCATGTTGCCATTTTAATGTCCACCTTTTGGTTATATGCAAGCATTTTAGCTCATCTGTGTGAGCTTATACAACCAGGATTTTCCTATGTTGACTATATGTCGCCACATTTCGCCATTTGTTGATGTATTAAAAGCAAATTTGGTAAATTTGTTCCTATAAGCAATATCTATTTGGGCTATCAATAAGACGTGGTCACGACTTCAAATAGCAGAGTTACGGCCCTTGCTATATGATCAATGTATTGACGCCTATGGGGGAAATACATTTGCTGCCCGTTTCGTCATTCATGGATGGATTACAATCAAATTTGGCAGATATGTTCTATTAGGCAATATCTGTTTGAGTTTTCACTATGACGTGGCCACGCCTTTAAATAACATATGGCCATTGTTAGAGTTTCAAAGTGTTAAGGCCTGTGGGGGAAGTTTTGTCATGTTTCGTCAATTGTTGATGAATTAAAACCAAATTTTGCAGTTATCTTCCTGCAAGGCTCAGGCAATATCTATTTGAACTATAAAAATGAATAAGCCACACCGTTAAACCAGGGTCATAACACTGGTTCACTATGGGGAAACTAACTTTGATTCGTCAATTGTTGATGGATTAAAACCAAATTTAACAGATATGATCCTTCAGTCAAATATCTATTAGACCTATGTCACTTGAAACAAGAGCCGTAATTGTGGTTTTAAGGCGGTTTAAAAAAACCCTATTGACCCCTATCGGGAGAATTGTCAATAGTGTAAGTGAGACCTGATTTGTAGTAATTAGTGTCAGGGATGCTTGCATCATTGGTAAATAATGCCAAGGACACATTGCCAACGCCTCATTTGTCCATCGCATCAGTTAAACATGCTGCATTGACCAAGGGTGCCTGCTACATTGGTAAATTATGTCTGTAATACTTGCCACATTGGTCAATAATGTCAGGAACCCGTGCTCTTATTGGTCAGTGGCATCACATTGGCAAATTGTGTCAGTGATACTAGACTCATTATTCAATATACCCAAGAACCATGGTTCCATTGGTCAGTGGCATCAGCTACGCGTGTCCAATTGTCAAATAGTCCTTATGCCATTGGTTAATACTAAGCCTATCAGGGACACTTGTGCTGTTAGTCATTAGTGGTAAGGATGACTCCCTCACTGGTCAATAATGATAAGGTATATTGGTCTATGGCAACCGTTATCCTTGCCCGATTGGCCAATGTTGCTCGCTATGCATTAATCCACGCAGCTCCTCATCAGCCAGCAGTATGACCCTTGGGCCATTTATTCATTTTATGTGTAAATACATGCACAAATAGGCTTTTAGCTAGAGCGACCATGTTGCCATTCGCTGTATTCACATTTCAGAATTGAATAATATATGATACATCCGTACAACAATTGAGGGAAAATACCACACAGGTTGAAAACATCATAAACAATACTACTCCATTCGGCGCATCATGAGTCAGTTTATCGATAGGAAAATATCAGCCATCGTGAACATGTCAAAACAGATCTGGGTTATGTCGACTACAGTTACTGATCAAGTAATAGTAAACTTTCATAAGAAACGTGGATTAAAAATCACAAATGTGTCTGTCTAATATGTGTCAACTGATAGTATTTTAGGGATTATGAAACATAATACAGTGGACGTTGTCTATAGCGAACACCTGCATTTGGCGGCGGGTGGGGTGCACATAATGGTTGTTCTTTAATCATCAGTGTATGGCGAAGAATGTTGATAATGGTCGCTCCTCGTTGTGACCTTTTGTTAGCAAGGTACACCATCAATTCCGTTTTGTTTGAATACTTAAAAGAAGTGTTTTGCCGTCAGATTGCCCATTGCCATGGAGTCTGTATTGTGGAAAAAACATCATTTAAGTCCTCTGTCGACGTTCCCTTGTAGGACTTTTAGTGAATTATTAACAGCGCAGTCATAACGAATTAGATATACTTCGCCACAGCTCTTTCTGTTTTGGCGCAACCTATTAATAACTGGTTAGCATAATCAGCACAGGTTCTACCTCAGTCTGTAAGTCTTTCCAAATATTTGAATAAGTGACATTCCATCAAGAATAACAATTTCCCTAGCTTGTTGTTATTTATCTGCAGGTGACTCAAGAACATTCTACACGTAACTTTGTACTTCATCTGGTAAAGATTAAACAACTCTTAGCAAGTTAATCTTGTTATTGCACATCAACAATGAACCGGTTGGTCTGTGGTAATGCAGTACATTCATACTGTACATTTGATTATTTAAGCTCTATCCTTGGCATGAGCGTGCAATAACCACGAGTTTTGCAAATAAGAACCTGTCATCCGTCAGGTCCACAATCGGGTTACTTAAATTACATTTCCCTGTTTTGCGAATCTATTTCACAACTTCCATTAGATCTTTGAGATACATGCACAACGGTTCACTTCATCATTATTCAAAAACAAATTGTACTTTCTAAGGCAAATTTTAACATCTTTGCATTAACAAATCTTGCAACACCCGATGCATTACAAGATTTGTTATAATAGAAATGAAAGGACCGGTATATGAGGTAATCATACGTATCCCTTACTGCTTTGCAGTCATCGTGATAATTGTTATTTCATAATGTAGACATGACCGCCATTTCATGTGTGCCTCTAGACAGCATGCTTAGCTCAGGTGCTGTATAGAAAAAAAATCACAGGTTCCTGGATTTAGGGTTATGCCGATCAGGCCACCAAGAACTTTCCTTGATCGGTCTTGGACTTGTTTTATGACACTCCGCAAAGTGTTTCATTCATTGAACTTCAGTCAATGGATGTTGTTGTTTGACAACCAAAGAATTAAAGGATACCATTTTGAAATGATGTTTTTAAGTTGCGTAGCTTGATCAGGAACACGTGCATCTTCTAGGAATTTGGTTGGCATGTCTCTTGCCGATATTGCTGAATCCACCCTCTGAACCGTAACTGATTCCTAGCTAGTTGATGCTTCTGGTATTATACGAATTTATGCTTGGTCTTATCGGGACATTACTAATAGTCAAGTTATATCCTTCAGAAGAAATAGGCACACAGTTTGATTATTACCAACGGCTTGAATCTTCATAGAGTTGGTCCCTTCGGTTTAGATTTCCAAATCATATTACTTGGTACTAGTTCTGTTGATATTAATAGGCGGGATCTTGATAGAACCATCTCGTACAACTCTTACTCGACCCACGTCTCTATAGTCTTTCTTGTCACTGTCTCTATTTCCCACAGTTGCCTTTGATATATCGCTGTTGCTGTCGTATGGATATGATGGCGTGGTCTTTTGCCATTAATCGTATCCTCACTGAAATCACTGCTGTCTATTGTAAATGAAAAAAATATATCTCCGTCAACAAATGGATGAATCTATGTTCTATCAAAGGTTATTTGATTTAAATACAGAATTAGCTATTTGTGTTTCTAGTTTATAAGTATGGCGCCATAATCGACAAAACATAATTTGTAGAGTGAATTTACGGATTTCTTACTTGTGTAGCCTGATGTATTGTGAAACTTACTGCTATCGATTGAGTGAATTTACGCTTACGATTATCAAATAGGTGATGTATACGAAAGGAGCATTCCTGCCAAATCTTGTTTTAATCCATTTATAAATGACGAAACCTGCCACAGATATCTTTTCCCGATAGTGTCCAGTGCCTTAAAACGCCTAAAAGCACCAGAGGTATGACCCTTGTTATATTCATATTCATAGTTCAAATAGATATTTGACTAAAGGAACATATCTGCGAAATTTGGTTTTATCCATCAACAATTGACGAAACAAACGTATTGCTCCTCACGGTTCAATTCACCTTTCCAGAGTATCCATCCATCATTTGACCTCGTATGACGTCATAATCAGCCCAGCGCGTGTATGATGCCGTCACAATCATTACGTCACAAAGGCTTCCATATAGACCGTCATCAAATCTCAAACAGTCCGACACGTTGTATGAAGTGTATGTCTTTATAATTCTTTGCTATTTAATAAACATGCTGTTGAATATTTTGAAACTAATTTGACTTGGCGTTGTTGCTTCCTTATGCAGCAACAGCACCAAGTAAAATTAGTTTCAAAATATTCAATAGTTTACGTGTGTAGTTTTTTGGAAATTGATAGTCAGGGTGTTCAGAGATTGATCGATCCCAACACTAGCGATGTGTGGGTGGAGCTTAGCTAGAGACGGGCCAGGAATAGCTAACACCGGATAGGTCCATTCTTAAAACGCTTTAATGCACCAGTTGTATGGCCCTTGTTTAAAAGTGTGGCTTCCTCATTTTATATGTCAAATAGACATTGGCTTCAAGAACATGTCTGCAAAATCTAGGTTTAATCCATCTGCCATTGACGAAACGTACTACAAACATATTTCCCTATGGGCTTCAATAGATTGTGAATCTAACAAAGGGCGTAACGCTGCTATTTAAAGGTGTTGCCGTGGGAATTGTTGGTATAAAGCACCCAGATATTATAATTTTATTAGACACCACCTGATCATCAAGAAAAACCATGTTGCCATTTAAATGTCCACCTTTTGGTTATATGCAAGCATTTTAGCTCATCTGTGTGAGCTTATACAACCAGGATTTGCCTATGTTGACTATCTGTCGCCACATTTCGCCATTTGTTGATGTATTAAAAGCAAATTTGGTAGATTTGTTCCTATACGCAATATCTATTTGGGCTATCAATAAGAAGTGGTCACGACTTCAAATAGCAGAGGTACGGCCCTTGCTATATGATCAATGTATTGACGCCTATGGGGGAAATACATTTGCTGCCCGTTTCGTCATTCATGGATGGATTACAATCAAATTTGGCAGATATGTTCTATTAGGCAATATCTGTTTGAGTTTTCACTATGACGTGGCCACGCCTTTAAATAACATATGGCCATTGTTAGAGTTTCAAAGTGTTAAGGCCTGTGGGGGAAGTTTTGTCATGTTTCGTCAATTGTTGATGAATTAAAACCAAATTTTGCAGATATCTTCCTGCAAGGCTCAGGCGATATCTATTTGAACTATAAAAATGAATAAGCCACACCGTTAAACCAGGGTCATAACACTGGTTCACTATGGGGAAACTAACTTTGTTTCGTCAATTGTTGATGGATTAAAACCAAATTTAACAGATATGATCCTTCAGTCAAATATCTATAAGAGCTATGTCACTTGAAACAAGAGCTGTAATTGTGGTTTTAAGGCGGTTTAAAAAAACCTATTGACCCCTATCGGGAGAATTGTCAATAGTGTAAGTGACACCTGATTTGTAGTAATTAGTGTCAGGGATGCTTACATCATTGGTAAATAATGCCACGGACACATTTCCAACGCCTCATTTGTCCATCGCATCAGTTAAACATGCTGCATTGACCAAGGGTGCCTGCTACATTGGTAAATTATGTCTGTAATACTTGCCACATTGGTCAATAATGTCAGGACCCCGTGCTCTTATTAGTCAGTGGCATCACATTGGAAAATTGTGTCAGTGATACTAGACTCATTATTCAATATGCCCAAGAACCATGGTTCCATTGGTCAGTGGCATCAGCTACGCGTGTCCCATTATCAGATAGTCCTTATGCCATTGGTTAATACTAGGCCTATCAGGGACACTTGCGCTGTTAGTCATTAGTGGTAAGGATGACTCTCTCACTGGTCAATAATGATAAGGTCTATTGGTCTATGGCAACCGTTATCCTTACCCGATTGGCCAATTTTGCTCGCTAGGCATTAATTTATGTAAACATGTTTACGCAGCTCCTCATCAGCCAGCAGTATGACCCTTGGGCCATTTATTCATTTTATGTGTAAATACATGCACAAATAGGCTTTTAGCTAGAGCGACCATGTTGCCATTCGCTGTATTCACATTTCAGAATTGAATAATATATGATACATCTGTACAACAATTGAGGGAAAATACCACACAGGTTGAAAACATCATAAACAATACTACTCCATTAGCCGCATCATGAGTCAGTTTATCGATAGGAAAATATCAGCCATCGTGAACATGTCAAAACAGATCTGGGTTATGTCGACTACAGTTACTGATCAAGTAACAGTAAACTTTCATAAGAAACGTGAATTAAAAATCATAAATGTGTCTGTCTAATATGTGTCAACTGATAGTATCTTAGGGATTATGAAACATAATACAGTGGACGTTGTCTATAGCGAACACCTGCATTTGGCGGCGGGTGGGGTGCACATAATGGTTGTTCTTTATAATCATCAGTGTATGGCGAAGGATGTTGATAATAGTCGCTCCTCGTTGTGACCTTTTGTTAGCAAGGTACACCATCAATTCCGTTTTGTTTGAATACTTAAAAGAAGTGTTTTCCCGTCAGATTGCCCATTGCCATGGAGTCTGTATTGTGGAAAAAACATCATTTACGTCCTCTGTCGACGTTCCCTTGTAGGAGTTTTAGTGAATTATTAACAGCGCAGTCATAACGAATTAGATATACTTCGCCACAGCTCTCTGTTTTGGCGCAACCTATTAATAACTGGTTAGCATAATCAGCACAGGTTCTATCTCAGTCTGTAAGTCTTTCCAAATATTTGAATAAGTGCCATTCCATCAAGAATAACAATTTCCCTAGCTTGTTGTGATTTATCTGCAGGTGACTCAAGATCATTCTACACGTAACTTTGTACTTCATCTGGTAAAGATTAAACCATTCTTAGCAAGTTAATCTTGTTATTGCACATCAACAATGAACCGGTTGGTCTGTGGTAATGCAGTACATTCATACTGTACATTTGATTATTTGAGCTCTATCCTTGGCATGAGCGTGCAATAACCACGAGTTTTGCAAATAAGAACCTGTCATCCGTCAGGTCCACAATCGGGTTACTTAAATTACATTTCACTGCTTTGCGAATCTATTTCACAACTTCAATTAGATTTTTGAGATACATGCACAACGGTTCACTTCATCATTATTCAAAAACAAATTGTACTTTCTAAGGCAAATTTTAACATCTTTGCATTAACAAATCTTGCAACACCCGATGCATTACAAGATTTGTTATAATAGAAATGAAAGGACCGGTATATGAGGTAATCATACGTATCCCTTACTGCTCTGCAGTCATCGTGATAATTGTTATTTCATAATGTAGACATGACCGCCATTTCATATGTGCCTCTCGACAGCATGCTTAGCTCAGGTGCTGTATAGAAAGAAAATCACAGGCTCCTGGATTTAGGGTTATGCCGATCAGGCCACTAAGAACTTTCCTTGATCGGTCTTGGACTTGTTTTATGACTCTCGGCAAAGTGTTTCATTCATTGAACTTCAGTCAACGGATGTTGTTGTTTGCCAACCAAAGAATTAAAGGATACCATTTTGAAATGATGTTTTTAAGTTGCGTAGCTTGATCAGGAACACGTGCATCTTCTAGGAATTTGGTTGGCATGTCTCTTGCCGATATTGCCGAATCCACTCTCTGAACCGTAACTGATTCCTAGCTAGTTGATGCTTCTGGTATTATACGAATTTATGCTTGGTCTTATCGGGACATTACTAATAGTCAAGTTATATCTTTCAGAAGAAATAGGCACACCGTTTGATTATTACCAAGGGCTTGAATCTTCATAGAGTTGGTCCCTTCGGTTTAGATTTCCAAATCATATTACTTGGTACTAGTTCTGTTGATATTAATAGGCGGGATCTTGATAGAACCATCTCGTACAACTCTTACTCGACCCACGTCTCTATAGTCTTTCTTGTCACTGTCTCTATTTCCCACAGTTGCCTTTGATATATCGCTGTTGCTGTCGTATGGATATGATGGCGTGGTCTTTTGCCATTAATCGTATCCTCACTGAAATCACTGCTGTCTATTGTAAATGAAAAAAATATATCTCCGTCAACAAATGGATGAATCTATGTTCTATCAAAGGTTATTTGATTTAAATACAGAATTAGCTATTTGTGTTTCTAGTTTATAAGTATGGCGCCATAATCGACAAAACATAATTTGTAGAGTGAATTTACGGATTTCTTACTTGTGTAGCCTGATGTATTGTGAAACTTACTGCTATCGATTGAGTGAATTTACGCTTATGTTTGAATTGGGAACTCTCATACTTTGGGTTATACATAATACAGCGCTCATGTTTATAGGCATACATTATTTCTTATGCAATTGACAGAGAATTGTTATGTAATGTGTTACATCTTATACTAGAAGTTTGAAGGTGTCCTCCTTGACCATCCAGAAACCAACGCAGAGAAATATATAACTGTTTTGAAACATGTTTAATGGCATCTGGCTGACGAAATGAACCACTAAACTGCCATGTATAAGCATGTCCGACAACTGTTCTCACAAGCTTAGCGTTAGCGCATCCAAACACTTCTCTCAATCTTCGTCAGTACCTGCGTTTAATGTTGAGTCTCATATTTGTTTGGAAAATACCTGGACAGCTTTGTTTCAACGAGCAGGTGATATTAGTTGATATTTTAAGCTGCGACCAACAGTTATGGTGATGTTTGCCATCAATTGATTGTGCACTGCTAGAATCAAGAACAAAATTTAGTTTGACTTTCGATTTGGCATTGGCTGTTGCTTCAACGGCATTTCCAGGTCCCCACACCCCGGCTTCAAATGATGAAACATCGCGCAATGGAGCTGTGATTTTGGTCTGGTAAAAGAATCACAAGTTTTTTTGGAAAGGTTCTCCACTGGAAGATCGTATGTGGTGTTGATCATTTGAGCTATGCGTGGAATGCTCACTCACAATCAAGTCTATGGAGGGACGGACGACCCTTATGAAAACCGAAAACTACACAGGATACAATCTATAAATACTATTGCTTTTTGATAGAGTTTTTGCACATTATAAGTGTCTCTTGTGGCATACATACTTATAACATGCACGCTCCTATATGTAAACGCTTTCAACACTAAATACCAGATACAAAAAGTAAAAACTGGAAAGCGTTAGAAATATTCAATATTTTAAAATCAACTCAATTAAAGACCCCTTACTGCCCAGGATAGCAACTGGGGCCAGTAAAATTATTTGCAAAATATTTAACAGCTTACCTGTCTATTTGTTTTGAAACAGAGATACCGCAAATCCAACATTGAAATTGTTAACCCTTTCAACACTACATACCAAATACAACGCGTTTTATGGTGTAAATATACTCTGTTTAATATTTTTTAAATTATTTGACTGGAAGCTGTTGTTACCTAAGACAGCAACTGCTTCCAGTCAAATTCTTTTAAAACATATTAAGCAGTATGGTTTACTAAAAAATAGTTGCTTGGGTTTTAGCATTAAATGGGTCAAGCAAATTACCATTAATATTTTGCCATAATGAGGATTTCCACGTGACGTGTAAGATGACGTCGTAATCAATTACTTCATGAATGACGTAGATAAGTTCGCCACGAAAGTTTAATTGATGGCGGACTAAGTGATGTTATACGAATTGTGTCTTTACTATTTAATAAACATGCTGTTGAATATTTTGAAAATAATTTGACTCGGTGGTGTTTAGTTTCAAAATATTAAACAGCTTACATGATCGATCCCATCACGGGCGAAGTGTGGAGCTTAGCTAGATATGAGCGGAGCATAGTTAAAACCGGATTTCCTCCATTGTTGATAGACAGACAACGGGCAACAGATGACAGACAGACAAATCGTGATTGTACAAGCTATTTTGCGTGGGTATATTACATCACCTGAAATATAACCAACATAAGAGGAGCTGGATTTTCCTTTCTGTTAAAATAAATAAAATAGGGCTAAAACCTATTATTTGACATAAACTATCAAGTGTCCTATAGTTCATAATGCAATTGTTAGTCGATTGTGATCATAACACTAAACCGGTGTTCAATTCACACAAAAGGTCAGGATGTGCGGCCATGCGCTACATAAAACAGTCAACGTTACGAAGATATGCTTGTATTTACAGTAAGCAGTCGTGGCAGCTATAGTACGAACGGTGGATCGTAGCAATAGAGCGTCACACACTGGCTCTAGCATGAGATGTGACGTCAGAATGGATGGAGGATGGGGATGGATTGTGGTGGCAGGTATGCATATAACAGTATTAACCATTTAACTTTATTAAAGAAAATTTAAATTTTCTCATAAAATCTCCATTTGCAGACCAAGAGAAGACAATTTTTGAAAATTGTACCATGACTGACTCGGCTATCGAGCCAGTCATTCCTGTGGTAAATTTTCATAAATAGTCTGCAAATAGTCTGCAAATGGACATCTCCCAATACCAGTGCAGAAGCAGGGTTAAGATACTACGTGCTTTGAGGATGCAATCAACGGTCGATAGAATCTCGTTAACTGCGGGTTCCGGATCTTTTTTCAGATTTTCTTGATTCTTCGGATTTTCCCGATCTTTCGGATATTTTCGGAATTTCCGGATTTATTCGGATCACAGCCAACGTTCTGAAATCCTAGTGTATGGTCAAGCGGGACAAGAGAAGACTATTTTTTAAATATTTACAACTAAGATGTCTGGCTTGGTAACCGAGCCAGTCATTCCAGTAGTACATTTTCAAAAATACTCGTCTCTTGTCCTTCAAATGAAAACTGGCTAGCCAAAAATTTAAATTTTCTTTAACGTTACCATTTTGATAGTAAAGCTGGCCAAAATTCCAGTAGTAAATTTATAAAAATGGTCTAAAATTAAAATTACTTGAAAAATGTTGACCATTAAAACGATTAATTGATATTATAAGTAGTATTTTGAGCGCTTTGAGGCGCTGTTGACACAAGTGGGGTTAATGGAACAACTAGATTTAAAGAGCTACCTTCTTGACCCAAATATGTCTTATTCCATCTTACTTATATTTACCAAAATCAGATGACTCAGAGTACATTGTAACTCTAGACTGTTCCACAGACTCCATGTCGGAAATTATGCGACCATAAAGTCTGGACCCAGTCTGTCTTCTTAGTGGTCCTCTTCACACATACCCTCCAACACAGCTTCTTATGTCTCTTGCTAGACGCGAGTGTTAACCCTTTACCACTCATATCAGCCAAAACCTGCTTCTGTAGTGCTCTTGAGAAATGTATATTTGCGGACCAAGAGAAGGCTATTTCTAAAATTTTACCACAGAAATGACTGGGTCGATAACCGAGCCACTCATTCCAGTGGTAAATTTTCAAAAATAGTCTTTTCTTGGTCTGCAAATGACAATTTTCTATCAAAAATTTGAAATTTTCTTGAACAAATTTAAGTGTTAAAGGGTTAATGCGAACATGGATATCAAAGGTTCAAAAGGTTTTTCTTTTTCTTCTTCTTCTTCTTCTTCTTCTTCTAGAGGAAGGACGTGTTTATTTCGCTGCGACCTTTGCGGGATTTAACGTGTTTATTGAAGATAATCGTTGCTAATTTTTGTGCTATGTATATTTAAATTGTTTTTAAAAATGTGTGTAATAATATTTTTGACTGTAATTATTGGATTATTAATAAGTTCGTTGTGTTTGTGATTGTGTATAGTTAGGTAGTAGGTTTGCGTATAGTAGCCATTACTATACCGGCCTTGTTGGCTGGTCAGTGTAGGACTCCTTGATTAACCTATTGTGTGAAGACAATGTGGTCGCAGCCGGTCAGTTTTGCCAGTAAGGTCAAGATGACCAGAAGCGTGACGAATGCGGGCTTGTCCTCGGAGTATGAGCCGTTCACAGGCATAGACAGAAAGAACGGTATAAGAATTGACTGTTTAGACGGTGTGGCGATAGAGGCATATGTTAAAGGGGCGGCTTCTGTAGTGTCACCAGCTAATATCATTGCCGCGTCGCGAAGCAAAGGAGCTATTATGATATATCTCAAATCTGACAACGATGTAACAAAGCTATGTGTTGAAGGCGTACAAGTTTGCGGTGCGTTTCACAACGTGTACTCCCTTGAAAACGAACCAACAAAATTCATAATTTCGAACGTCCCTCCATACATACCGAACTTCGTGATTAAGTGCTCATTAGAGACATACGGGAAAGTGATTGGGAGTGCCAGGGCAATTCCACTGGGTTGTAAGTCGCCTGAACTGAGGCATGTGAAGAGTTTTCGTCGCCAAGTCCAGATTTTGATTGACAAGACTGTCTGTCGTTCCAGCCTACATAGACATTGCTTTCGCTGGAAAACGCATCGTGTTTTCATAAGTACTGATGAAATAGTATGCTTTCGGTGTCACGAAAAAGGACATTTCACTTCAAGAGTATACTTACCTCCCTAATACTCTTTGATATTGCTAAATATCGGCTTTCACTCAATAAAACACTCAGATTAAAACAGTTAGGTGACCCTACTGGGCAGGGAGTCAGAGTGTAGTCCGGCGGATGCCAGCCCCACCACCGCGCATGCGCAGACTAGCACTTCCTCTTTGCCAATTTATTGGCAGAGAGTAAACACATGTTTTTGTGCTTTACACTTTTCACTTGTTTTCAAAGTCATTTAAGCTGTTATATTAGAAGTTAATCACCTGTTTATCATGTCTGAGAGAGCGGCTTCGCCGGAGGACGGCTCAGGTGACTTCTATTATATTTTAGCGAGTTTTTCCCGGTGCAATGTGTTTCCGGGACTCGCGTTTACTGTGATAAGCGCCTGTTTTAGTTGTTTTATTTCAACATGGTGCTGTATAATACTAATCTCTCTTTGTGTTTATGTCCACAGGTATCTGTCAGGATATGTAATGGACATCACAGCATCAGAGGGTTTGTTTCTCTCCACCAAGGTTCCATTTCCTACTAATACTGTTAGGTTATCTAACCAAAAATTCCATGTCCAGTGAGTCGGAGGCCTAGTATAAAGGTCTTCTCACTTTGCCCTCTTAATCCAATTCCTTCCCCATAGGTGGAGAGAGTTAAGAGGCGTAGTCTTGGTGGAGTGCTCCAGTTCACACGTTGGATGGTTTGTCTATACAAAGTGTCAGGTATCTAATTAATGATATGAGGCGATGTTAATTATTTAGGAAAATTAACTGTAATTGCCATTGTTATCATTTTGTGTATCTGATGGTTGTGTAGGCTGAATATTCTGTAGATGTTCTGGTTATGAATACAATTCGTCCTTACACCTGGATGTTTGTTTCGGATCGATTTAATTTCTGTCATGGGATTAATGACGTCATAATCAGCCTTGCTCTTTATTAACATTGAAAGTTTGTCCAACGCTGGTTTCAGATGATTAGTGATCTTTATGATCAATTTCCCTCTCTTTTATTTTGGTTTTGAGTTTCTAACCTTAACAAAATTACTCATTGTCCTCGTCCTTTGTCCTGTTTCAGAGACCTGGTTGCTCGTCCTGTGGACGTTTTCTTAAGGAAAAATTCATCCCTCATCTATGTTTTCATTGTAGCCCCTGTGGGCCATTGCTCAATTGTGAGGTATGTAAGCATTGGGGGGGGGGGCGAGCTAATGGCCGAGTTTTTATGCTTGCAGGCAAAGGACAAGGTGGTGGAGGAGGAGAGGAAGTAGAAAAGAGAGGGTGTAAGTAAGAAGGGTAAGAGGAAGGCCTCGTCCGCCGTGGACATGGAGGCCTTCCGTAGTGAGATGTTGGGAGAGATGAAGAGGACAATAAAGGATTTGGTTCCAGAGTTGCTTCGTGGCATGCTTCCTGGACCAAATCCTTTGTTGTCCTCATCATCTGCTTCGGAGCAGGTAATCCCCACCTCTGAATCACCATTCCGTAGGCCGTTACCAGTTTTCGAGGGTTCAGAGGTGGCCCCATTAGAGGGGGCGTTCCACGACCCTGGCAGCAGGCTTGCCGCACCGAGGGGTCGTGGACGGCTGTCGCTGGAAGCCGCTGGCTGCTTATCAGTCCAGGGGTATCCGCACACCGTGGGTGCCAGTACCTCCTATGGCACCTTTCCTGGCCAGTCCGGGTTAGCTTTCTTTTCTGACCCGGAGTCTAATCTGTCTGGCCAGGATGAAGAGGATTACCTGTTAGGGTCGCCGTCTGAGGACGTGACCATGGATTATGACGTCTGTGCACCCCTCGCGGGGAATACAGGCGACATATTCCATGGCTCTACTCGCGCAGGAGTAGAGTTCACGGCTCAGAAGGTGGCCCTGGGCGGTGCTGATGGCCAGCTATACCGCATACCTCGGCTTGCCGAGAGTATTGCTGGTGATGGTCGGGGCCGTGGTGGGCGGTATCTGCCCCACGCTCTACCACGGCACCTGCTTCTGGACAAGCCAGTCAGATTACCATGCCTGCTCTTTCGGGCCCGCATGCTTTCTCTGGCTTGCCAGGGGTGTCAGCTTATCCGCCGTCAAGCTCTGCTGCGTGTGCTCAGGAGGAGGACGAAGGCCCCCGTCTTGTAGAGCACTCGCAGTTAGCCACGGAGGAGGATTGGTCTGACGCTTGTCAATGGCTGATAAGTTTTAGGCCAGACCTGCCCGTGGAGCAGTCGGCTAGCCAGCGTGACCACAGGCCGTGGTTAGCTGGTAAGGCCACTGCTAGCCCTATGCAATCTCTGCTGTTAGCAGAGCATATTGTGGATATGTTCGCGGCGGCAGAGACGTCCATTAAGGCGAATGGGCGTCTCGCGAAGGCCCCTCGCGAGGTAGCAAGGCGCTGCCGCATCGTGCCTGTGGAGTACCAGAGGTACGGTGTGGTGCCCAAGCCTAGCGTCGATGACCGCGCGGCTTTGGGCGAGGATGCGCAGCCAGGCTCCCGTTCTGACACGGGAGCTTTATGCTCGAATGTATTGCGTTCGGCAAATGCCGCGTTGCATGATGCGGAGGAGAGTGGGAGAGCTTCTATTGCGGCTCTGTCCCACGTCTCCCAGCTGTTACAGGGAGTAGTAACAGCATCCGCATCGCGCCAACCGAGCCTGGTCACAGTCCAGAGAGCCATCCAGGATGGTATCAACCTGGCTCTGGACTGCATGACTCGGGCGGTGACCGATTAGATGACAGGCCCGCCATCGCGGCTGTCTCTGGTGCCAATCTGGACTCCAACTCCGAGAGATCCTGAGCAAAGGTTGTGTATCGAGGAGGAGATAAACTCCCTCATACAAAAAGGAGCAATTCAGCCAGCACAAAAGTGTCCGGGCTTCTATTCAACCGTGTTCTTAGTAACAAAAAACACCGGAGGGTGGAGACCTATACTCAACCTCAAGCCGTTGAACAAGTTCATAGAGACGCCCAGTTTCAAGATGGAGACTGTGTGCTCGGTGTTTGCGGGGTTGGAGAAGGGAATGTGGACAGCTTCAATAGTTTTGAAGGATGCTTATTTCCACATCCCCATAGCGAGGAGTTTCCGTCACTTCCTGAGATTTGCATTCCAGGGCAGACAGTGGGAATTCAGGGTGTTACCCTTCAGAATTTCCACGGCTCCTCGGGTTTTCACCCGTGTGGGTCTTGCGATCACCGCATACCTCCGCAAGAGAAGCATAGCAGTCCACACGTACATAGACGACTGGCTGTTAAAAGCACACACCCAGGAAAGTTTATCGGCCAATCTGGAGATTGTTTTGAAGACTCTCACAGACTTGGGCTGGATAATCAATTTCCAAAAATCAGAGCTGACTCCATCCCAGAAGTTTGTTTACCTGGGCATGTTCTTAGATCTAGAGACAGGATATGTTTATCCTACTCAGGAGAGGGTTCAGAGACTCATCTCAGTAATACAGTCAGTGTGCGACAGTCGTCATGTCCTGGCACGGGTTTACTTGAGGATGCTGGGGTTGATGGTTTCTTTGGAATCAGTCATTCCTCAGGCCGCCTTACGCAGGCGGCCGATCCAGTTATTTCTCATGACACAATGGACCCAGAGTACAGGTTCGCTGGCCTCGAACGTGTCAGTGTTGGCGCCTCTATTTCACCACCTGCAATGGTGGTTGAAGACAGAGAATCTCTTGGTGGCGGTTATGCTAACCCCTCCCCACCCTCAGGTGACTGTGTATACAGATGCCTCGATGGAGGGGTGGGGAGCTTGCCTGGAAGAATCCACGATATCAGGGCTTTGGAATCTGGAACAGTCAAAGGAACATATCAATCTACTGGAGTTAAGAGCAGTAGCCCTGGGCCTGGAACATTTCTTACAGAAAGTTCAGGGCAAGATTGTTCTTATTCGTTCAGACAACTCAACAGTTGTGAATTATATGAACCGCCAGGGTGGAACGAACTCGCCCAGTCTCTGTATGATGACATGGAGACTGCTTTGTTGGTGCCTGGATCACAGGATTACCTTGAAAGCAGTTCATATTCCGGGAAGATTAAATCTGCTAGCAGACTCATTGAGCCGAAGGATGAGTGTTTTACCGACGGAATGGCAACTAAATCAATGTGTGGCGGATCGTCTGTTCGACCATTGGGGGAAACCCAACATCGATTTGTTCGCAACGAAGAAGAATGTGAAGATGATGACCTACGTCTCTCCGATTCCAGATCCAAGCGCTTTCGCAACAGATGCGTTAGCTATCAGCTGGGTGGGAATGTATGCATACGCATTCCCTCCAGCAATCCTGATTCCAAAAGTTCTTCAGAAAATCAGACAGGAGGAGTGCCAAGTGCTTCTGATCGCCCCAGATTGGCCAAGCCGATCATGGTATACGGATCTGCTGGACCTTTTGGTCTGCAATCCGGTTCCTCTGCCTCTGATGGACGACATTATCTTCCAGGGCAAGGCCCTTCACAACAATCCGTCAATGTTCCGATTGACTGCGTGGATTTTGTCAAGGAATCTAGAATTAAGGAGGGCTTTTCTGAGCAAGCAGCCATGTTTATGGCCAAAGCCAGGGGTGGGGGGGGGGGGTCAACCGCCAGAGCATATAATTATAAAATCAACAGATTTGCAGAGTGGTGCTCAAAAAGATGTATTGATCCAATGGATTCATCTATTCAAGTAGTAGCTGATTTCCTCTGTCACCTGTATGATGCCTATAGCCTCAAGCCTAACTCTATTGCTGGTTATAAATCAGCTTTAATGACTGTTATCCCTTGCTTGGCTAATAGAGGGAGTGATGAAGTAAGTACATTAAATGTATTAATTAAAGGCATGGGCAATCTAAGACCAATGAATCCCCCAGTGATTCCATCTTGGAGTTTATCTCTGGTGCTTCAGGTACTAGGAGATAAGCCTTTTGAACCACTTAGTTCCATTTCTATGAAACTGTTAACTCTTAAAACTGTATTTTTAATTGCTGCGGCCTCGGCTAGGCGTAGGAGTGAAATCCATGCCTTATCAGCCGAGGAAGACCGTTTTGTGGTTACAGGGGAGGCCTTAAGCTGCTACCTAGGATTAATTTCTTGGCTAAGAATCAGTCTGAAATATCCAGGTCAACCTATTTTTTTGCCAGCTTTAACTAGATATGATCCTAATTCTAAAGCATGGTGTCCCGTCCGGGCGCTGCTCCGGTACAAACAACGTACATCGGAGTGGCGGACTGACCAGTCAGCGTTATGGTTGTCATATATTGAACCCCATGGCAGGGCGTCTAAGGACACTATGTCCACGTGGATTGTAGAATGTATTCAGTTTTGTCATAAATCAGCCACCGGGAAGCAGGTTGACATGGCCAAGGCTCACAGTGTCCGCGGCGTAGTGACATCCACCGCCCTATTTAATGGGGTCCCTGTGGATGACATCATGTCGGTTGCTCAGTGGCACTGTGAGTCAAGTTTTACAGCCCATTATCTCCGTGACATCTCTAATCCTCTCGCCTTGTTGATTTTGAAAAAATAACTAGGTGTTCATTTTTTGATGAGGTTTCCTCATTGCTTATATATTTCACAATTAATTAATGGAAACAACCACTTTTTGGGACTGCATCAGCCTTCACCACTGGGAAGATGATGTCAACAGCCAAGTTCAACAAGGTCAGTCTTGTTCATGTGTTGTCCATTGTTGATTCTATTGTCACGTTACCCGTTGTTATTAAAATGGTGATGGTTTGTGTGTTTATGTGGTTCATTATTGAGATTATACGAAAATGGAGCTTTTTCGTCTCTGTCCTATAGTACATGGCACTTCTACGTAGAGAGCGTATGGGACATTGAGGTCATTCGAGTCTTCCTCCCAGGAATGGTGAGGGGGGGGGGGGGGAAGGGGGCATATGACATTCGGTCATCTCTCATACATCGGTTTGTGTTATCCGATGGTTTGTCAAATCCTGACTGTGTTTTCACACAGTTTCAGAAGTTTAAGTGCCTTAAATGCGGAAAAGCGTATAGGGAAGAGCTGGTCTTTTGACCTCGCCTCCCTCCCACCGAATTCCCTGTCGAATTCTGGCAATATCAAAAAGTATTAGGGAGGTAAGTATACTCTTGAAGTGAAATAAACGAAATCAAGGATTTCTTTTTTCACGAGAGAGTTGATACTTACCTCCCTAGATACAGACCCGCCTTTCTCCTTCGATCAATACTCACCATTCTGTTACTTCTGATATACAGCTGGCCTTGACAGCGGCTCTAGGATTATAGACTTAGAAAGCTTTACCGACTCCTGGGAACCGGTTACTCGGCTCCCAACTGCCGAGTACCCGTTTACCATAGAGCTCATTCTTGTTTGCATAGCAACAAGAGCAATACATGCTTTTTGCATTAAGGATTTTAGTGGGTTTTTTGTGAAACAAAAGATCTAAGTCTTTAATTTGTGATAGTTTGTGTGTTCGTGAAAGGATTAACTAAGGACTATGGAGCATACCGCTGAAGATAACCAGGTTGTATCGTTCTTTATTATCCATAGTTAAAAGACTTAGGTCTCTAAATTTCGTTGTGTCGCATGTTCCAATTTCTGACCCCATAGAATCTGGGACGTGTGCTAACAACGATATATGCCAGACGATCGCCTTCTTTAAACCCCAACAGGCGATCGGCAGATATGAAAATAGGTGTTTGCTACGGTATTTCTAACACGAATATCGGCTGACGTCGTTCTCCGTAGAATCCGAGCGGGTGACGTCACACCCGGTCGCTCGGATGTTTATGTGAAGAAAAATTTTTCATTAATTCGCGCATCTTGTTCTGGGTGCTGCGTACTAAAAATGGTACCGGAAACTTTAGAATGATCAAATTTACGTGCGATCACGATCGGTTTGCAATGATCGGTGGTTTCAAAATTCTTGAGTAGATGCGTGGTCTGCAGTTTTACCGTGTGATACAGCAGTTTGTTATACATTTTGTTGTTTTCTTCACATATCGTGATGCTTTCGTTAGGAGTATCATTTATATTGATTAGTAAATATACCCCGAATGCTATGCGATATGATTCCTGGAGCCGTTACACATCCTGGAGGATCTAATATGGGTGTGTTGATGCCCGCCGCGTTCTTGTCGTCATAATCAATGCGACCGTTGTTGTAACGTGGCGGGGTGGGGTGCGGGGAGGTTACGGTTAATTTATGAGTCAAAGTTATTTGAAAATTAATTGTCTGCCTTCCATCCGGGTCTCGTTCCGCTTGTTTATTGTAGGTTTGTGCTTATTTTATAGGCCAAGCCAGCCCCGCCATCATGTGACGAATGCCATAAATTTGTCCGTGTAATGTTCAAGGACCATGCTTGTTTTAGGTGTTCCCTGTGTAATATAGATCATAGGTGTAATGTTTGTGCAGTGTGGTCCGTCGAAATGATGATTAAGTTCCTTGCCCAGAAGGACATGGCTGGGTCTGACGCGGGGTCAGGCGGTCCGAGACGAAATCGTGGAGCGCCCGGTTCGGCCGGTGGGGGTGCTCCATGTCCCCAGCTGGAGGTGGCGGAGATGGCACCGCCGGCGTGGTTTGGTCCGGCTATGCAGGGTTTTCTGCATAGCGTTCTGCCCACGCTGGTGTCGTCCCTGCTACCAAAGGTTGGGGGGCAGTTTCTCCCCATGCCTGGTACGGATCCTGTCGTCGGACAGGATTCTGGACTGGTTACCGAGGGGGCCGTCTCGTACGGCCCCCTGGCGGTCCCGTCTGGCTTCGGCCAGACGGGTTCTGTCTCTCTGCGGCCACTTCCGGGTGGTCCAGTGGCGGTGGCCGGTCCGTCAGGTGTGGGAGCCGTCCGCCAGGACGGCTCCACGGTTGACTCGTCTAGTGACGGCTCTTCGGAGTCTGAAGACGAGGAGGCCGAGGAGAAGAGGTTGCTGCGGCCCGTGAAGCGGCAGGTGGAGAATATGGAGGTTGATTCCGTCCTGGAGGGAACCGGCCTCCATTTGTCTGGTTTGGCGCAAGCCAGGTCAGCGGCTCCGCCTGCGGCTGAGGCCAATCCGTTACCGTGCACCGGTTCCGGGCGGCTTGGTTTGTCACCAGCCGTCACGGGAACGGGTGTGCCGGGCCAGGCGTGGTACTCACCTATCTCGCCTGGTCCGGCAGCCGGACGTGTGGTGCCGTTGGTGCCCGTGTCCGGCTACGGTTCCGCGACTGCTTCGGGTCCGTATGGTTTTCCGTGCGGACCTACCCCATGGACCGGAGTGTTCCATGGGGTGGCGGTGGAACCGTGTGGTAGCGGAGTGCCTGGCGTGTCAGCCGTGGCTCCTTGCCGGGAGGCCGTGGCTGGCAGACCCGTGAGCACGTCAACCGGTGACGTGTTTGCGGGGGTGTCTTCGTCGGAGGTAGAGTGGTCGGATGCTCTGGCATGGCTAGCCAGGGTTGACCCGTCTGTGGTTTCGGCCACGGCCGATGAAGATGCGCCCCGTCCGTCGGTTGCGTCGATTAGGACGGGGATTTTGCCCGCGGCCCGGATCCAGTCGGTGGGACTGGATCCACGGTTCATAGATTTGTTGGATGCTATTTATAGCAAACAACTAATGACCAAGGGTCAGCTCCCTGCGGCCTCCAGGGAGGTGCGGGCAAGATGTCGTATTCCGCTGGGGGAATACGACAGGTATGGTGTACGGAGGATGACCGATGGGTATTGGTAGTCCAGAGTGCCGGGTCGGGTGGCCCCGGTCCGGCACTAGTGGATAAATCCTAAGTACACCAGGAAGAAGTCCTGTCCCTATGTGATGAGGGTGTGAGGGCAGCTATGAGTGCTGTCAACCACTCTTATCGTCTACTTCAGTCGGTGTGGGCTGAAGCGGGGGCAGGCCACCCTGTGCCACCTGTGGCGCTTTCCTGTGTTAATGACGGCTTGGTGCTGTCAATGGACGCATTGGCAAGGGTGCAAGCGCGAGTGACGAAGTCCAGGAGGCAAATGGTCATTGACCATATGCGTCCGGCGACGGCAGTCAGGGAGCGTCTTCTTGGGACGCCCCTGACAGGGCCTAGCATCTTCGGTGGCCAAGCACGGGCCATCTTAGAGGACACCGCCAGTATCTCGCTGAATCGGTTAGCGGTAAACTTACAGCTAGAGCTAGTGCGGCAAGCGCACGCACTAGGGGCTGTGGGGAAACCGCTAACGGGACAGCCTTCAAAGAAGCAGAAGAAGCATAAGGGCAAGGCGAAAGCCAGGCCTGTTGCGACTTCTGCTTCAGCTGGGTTTTCAGAGCCGCCACCGGCGAAGAAGCCCAGGAAGGTGTAGAGGCGCCTACCCTCCCCAATGTTCCTCCTGACCGCCCTAGGGGCGGGAAGGGGAAGGGTAAGGGTAAGGCCTCAAAGGGCAGACAGAAGGGGCCGAAGCGTACCTGAGGGTACGAAAGCTCCCTTCATATCCGCCTGGACCGCGCCTGTGCGACAGGAACAGTGGTGCCAGTTATACCCGTCGGGCCTAGAACGAAATGGTTCTCACTCTCTCTCGTTAAGAAAGGGGGGGGGGGCGGACTGCAAGCCGGACAACCCCGTTAGACGTCGAGGCGTCTATGGTGGGTGGAAGGCTCATGCGTTTCGTCGAGGCCTGGCGAGGTGTGACGTCAGACAGTCTGGTCCTGGGATGGTTATCCCAGGGTTACATGCCGGAGTGGTGGGACTTTCCGCCACAAAATCTGTCTTTGGCACCTGTCTGGACACCCGTACCAAGGGAGCCAGACAAGTTAGAAGCCGTTCAAAAGGAAGTGTCGGGTTTGCTTCTGAAGGGAGCAATAAAATCAGCAAACCGAAACACTCCAGGCTTCTATTCAAACATGTTCCTTGTCCCCAAGAGCACAGGGGGATGGAGACCCATACTCAATCTCAGGCCATTAAATTGGTTTATCCATACGCCTCGGTTCCAGATGGAAACGCCGAGGTCGGTAATGGCGGGATTGAGGAAAGGAATGTGGTGTGTATCGATCGATCTGAAAGATGCATATTTCCACATTCCTATGAATCGGAGTTGGCACAGGTTTCTGAGATTTGCGTTTCAGAATCAAGTATGGGAGTTTACAGTTCTCCCGTTCGGCCTGTCGACAGCTCCGAGGGTTTTCACAAGAGTGGTCCTTGCGGTGACAGCGTTTCTCAGAAAAGAGAACGTGGCGCTACACACCTACATAGACGACTGGCTGCTCAAGGCAGACTCGGCAGCCAGGTTGAACGTGGATACTGCTCTGACTCTGAAGTTACTTTCAGATCTAGGCTGGATAGTCAACGAGGAGAAATCCGAGTTGACGCCCACTCAACATTTCGTTTATTTGGAGATGCGATTCGACCTCGAGGAGGGCAGGGTTTACCCGTCAGATACCAGAGTGGTGTCTCTGTTAGCCATCCTCAGGAGTTTTCGAGTGGGAAACCACATTCAGGCGAGGCGGTTCCTTCAGATGCTGGGTATGATGGTCTCCATGGAGCAGGTTATCCCGTACACTGCTCTAATGCGAAGGCCTATCCAGTTGTATCTGATGTCTCTGTGGAAACAGAGAACAGAACCCCTGTCAAAACTGGTGCCAGTTTTGGAGCCGATAATATCGCATCTTCTCTGGTGGAAACAGCGTCAGAATCTCCTATTAGGGGTTTCGCTGCAGCTACCCCACCCCCAGCTGTCCGTCTACACGGATGCATTGCTGGAAGGGTGGGGTGCCAGCCTGGGAGAACACCAGGTCTCGGGCACATGGACTCTTCCGGAGAGTCAGCTGCATATCAATCTGTTGGAAATGATGGCAGTGGAACTGGCGTTGGAAGAGTTCCTTCCGATGATCAGGGGCAAGGTGATATTGATACGGTCGGACAATTCGACAGTAGTATCATATTTAAATCGCCAAGGCGGGACCAGGTCGCCCACCCTGTGCATCAGGGTGTGGCACTTGATTCAATGGTGCAGGAATTACTCGGTTGTTTTGAAAGCAGCTCATATTCCTGGCCGATTGAACATTCTGGCGGATGCTTTGTCTCGCAGACAGAGAATTTTGCCAACAGAATGGTCCCTCAACCCTCCGGTTCTGCGACGGATCTTCGAGCATTGGGGCAAACCCAACGTGGACTTGTTCGCCACAAAGGAAAATGCTCAAATCATGACATATGTCTCGCCGATTCCAGATCCAAATGCCGTCGATACAGACGCTCTGGCGATAAGCTGGAGAGGGATGCATGCTTACGCGTACCCACCCACCATTCTTCTACCGAAGGTATTGGTGAAGGTCAGGGAGGAACCGTGTCTCGTCCTGCTAATAGCGCCGTATTGGCCGAGCAGGGCGTGGTTCACGGATCTGCTAGATCTGCTGGTGGAAAATCCTGTGCAGTTGCCCGAGATTCCGAACATAATCTCCCAGGCCAAGGGATACTTCCTACACGAGCGTCCCGAAATGTTCAAATTGACTGCGTGGATGTTGTCAAACAACGTTCCATGTCGGAAGGCTTTTCTCGACAGGCTACTGCTTTCATCGCAGCTGCGAGAAGATGGTCAACCTTCAAGTCATATAACAACAAGGTTAACAGATTTGCAGACTGGTGTGAAGAAAAGGGTATTGATACCTTTCAATCCACTATTCAGCAAATAGCAGACTTTCTCTGTGAGCTGTTCTTTTCAGGACTAGCTCCCGTCACAGTTGCTGGATACAAGTCAGCTTTGGCATCAGTTATCCCTTGTCTAGCCAACAGGGATAGTCCAGAGGTGGCCCAGTTAAATGTGATGTTGAAGGGAATGAGCAATCTCCGCCCGAGACAACCGGTAGTCATCCCAGCCTGGAGTCTATCTTTAGTGCTTAATGTACTGGCCAAGCACCCTTTCGAACCGTTGCGTTCGGCTAGTCTAAAGCATTTGACTCTAAAGGCGGTCTTTCTATTGGCAGCTTCCTCAGCTAGAAGGCGCAGTGAGATCCATGCGCTTTCGGCAGAGAGGAACCGATTTCTTGTTTCTGGAGAAGGTCTGCGTCTTCTGCCAAGAGCAGAGTTTATGTCAAAGAACCAATCTTTGAGATATCCCGGCAAACCAATCATTATACCGAAGTTAACTAGGTTTGATCGTGATGCCAGTGTCTGGTGCGCAGTCCGTGCTTTAACTAAGTACAAGAAACGGACTGACTCGTTACGGTCGAACGATAGACATCTGTGGATCTGCCATAAAAAGCCTTATGGCGCCGCATCCATGGATACTATCTCTCGTTGGGTGGTCGAATGCATTCAGACTACTCACGAGATGGCGACTGGGCACCAGGTGCAGGGTGTAATGGCACACGATGTCAGAGGAATAGCCGCCTCGACCGCCCTTTACAATGGTGTTCCGTTAGAGGATATCATGGCCGTTGCACAATGGCACTGTGAGTCCTCATTTACGGATTACTATATGAGGGATGTGTCAGACTCAGCCAATCCACTCGCTTTAGCTGTTTTGAAACGATAGTTAGTGACCACACTGCCTTTCCCCTTTTTTCACTTTGGTAAGAAAAGAACCTAAAGCAGGCATGGTCAGGCGAGAGGATGTCAACCAGATTGTGTCACTGATGGCCGAACCGGTGAATGGTTGGAGGCGGTACGTCTGAAGTCCTGTTATCATAAGGTAATTCAATAAGTGAGAGTTTTTTGTATTATGTATATGTATCATGTTCATTCATCTTATATATTCATGCTCATTCCCAGGCTAATACATGGAATATGCAGGGAGTAGTTAACCCTCTTTGCATATTGGTGTTTTCAGGCGAGATACATCTTCGTTAGTTCTCTCCCTTTTCTTAGGAGGAAAAAGGGGGGGGGCTGTGACGCGAATGTGATTCGGTTCCGTGAACTTGACGGTCCTTTTAGGTCTCCGTTAGTCAAGTTTGAAGTCTAAAATCTTTCTCCAAGGGGCAAAATTAGCATTTATGGCTTGCCCCTTCCCACCAGGTTACTGATCAAATCTGGTGTATATCAGAAGTAACAGAATGGTGAGTATTGATCGAAGGAGAATGCAGGAAATGTCAATTTCCCTTTCTCCGAGATCTAACAATACTCACCATTCTGTTACGGACCCAGCCTCCCAGCCCCACGGAGGCAAGCCATAGTTTTCTCTTGTTTGGTGGCTATGCAAACAATATGAGCTCTATGGTAAACGGGTACTCGGCAGTTGGGAGCCGAGTACCCGGTTCCCAGGAGTCGGTAAAGCTTTCTAAGTCTATAATCCTAGAGCCGCTGTCAAGGCCAGCTGTATATCAGAAGTAACAGAATGGTGAGTATTGTTAGATCTCGGAGAAAGGGAAATTGACATTTCCTGCACTCCACCCCACAGAGGCTCGGTCTTCAGGCTCTTAATAGTTGCATGTGTGTCAGCCAATAAATTAGTCAGAGGAAGTGCTAGTCTGCGCATGCGCGGTGGTGGGGCTGGCATCCGCCGGACTACACTCTGACTCCCTGCCCAGTAGGGGCACCTAACTGTTTTACTCTGAGTGTTTTATTGAGTGAAAGCCGATATTTAGCAATATCAAAAAGTATTAGGGAGGTAAGTATCAACTCTCTCGTGAAAAAAGAAATCCTTGATTTCGTTTATTTCCAACGTACATGCCTGCTTCGTGACGTCCTGGAACCAGTTCGAGACGTTAGTGAATCCCACTTGTCTGATAATGCAAATGTGAATAATGACACTGAATTTCCGAGGCTCGGCACAATAACGCAGACAAACAATTGCTCAAAAACAGTTACTCAATCAGTAAGTAACGGACAGCGGTCGCCTAAAAGGAAAGCTCCTAAGATTAAGTCGGACAATCGCTTTGAAGTGCTGAACTCGCTCGGCGATAACAGCGTTGAGGTAGTGGTTGACAGAGCGTCTACATCTGACGCTGGTGTTCCCAATAGCGTACAAGGCATGACTGAGAATACGTCTCCCACAGAACGTAATGCTATCGTTGCTACTGCAAAGGAACAACCCAGTGAACAAATGTCAATCAATGAACCTGCTCCCATTTCCACGCAGGAGATTATCTGTGCCATAGACAATAATATCGCGATCTTAGAGCCGAAAGACTCAGTTGTACCATTCAAACCCGGCCATGACCCATGTAATGCCGTCACAATAGCAGATCCATAATTACCACCCATCTCGCAGGACCTGATCCTTCCTGATGACCATGATGATGACAGCTCAGATGCGGACAGTATGTCAGTTGTGTCTGAAATCTCTCTTCCTCTTCTTCTTCTTCTTCTTCTTCTTCTTCTTCTTTGAGAAAAGACGTGTTTTAGAAGAGCTCTCAGTTTAGTCCGTTTGTTGACTGTTTATAATTGTCAGTTGTGTTTACTTTTTGTCTTTTGTATGGGCTAACGCGTATGTGCTTATGTTTGTGTTAATAACTTTGTGTTTTATTAATGTGTTCATACATAATTTGATTTTTCTCTGGTTTTCGTAACTCTATATATACTTATAACACTTATAGCGCCATTAGCATAGGGTAGTCGGCCTGTTGGCCGAAGTGGACGCTTGATTAGGCTATTGTGTTTGGACAATGGCCAGACAGGTTAGTTATGCGGAGCGCCTGAGAGAGACTCGAAGTGACCCCGTCACCACCCCTGCTTTAGATTACGAACCATTCGCGGGCATTGATAGGAAACATGGTGTACGCGTTGATAGTCTAGCTGGTGTGGCGGTAGAGGCCTACGTGAAAGGCGCCGCCGCCGTCGTAAAGCCGGAGAATATTGTAGCTGCTTCACGAATTAAAGGAGGAATCGCGGTTTATGTCAAAACGGAGCAACAAGTCAATAGACTGTGTCTTGACGGTATAAACGTAGGTGGCTGCTACCACAATGTGTATTCCTTGGAGAATGAGCCGACGAGATTAATTATATCTAATGTCCCACCATACATCCCGAACTTTGTTATTATACAAGCGTTGGAAAGCCAAGGAAAGGTGCTCGGAAATTGCCGGCCAATACCTTTAGGCTGCAAGTCACCAGAGTTAAGACATGTGAAAAGTTTTAGACGGCAGATCCAGATTGTAATGGAAAAGTCCCCATTACCGGAGTTTGTGGACATCCCGTACATAGGAAGGTCCCATAGACTATTTATAAGTACGGACGAGATTGTCTGTTTTAAATGTGCTCAGAAAGGACATTTTCAACGCTTTTGCCCATTGAATGACATTCACGACAATTCGGTGGGTCATGATAACCGTAACAACAATGTTGCGGACGAGCCGGTCAACAGTAAAAATCGTGACGTCATACCGAATACCGATCTTGTGCTAAATGATAACAATTTTCCACAACACTGTCACAAAGAAACGATAAACCAGTTGATAAAGTCAGTAAATCGTCACCTAAGAAATCACCTCAGAATAAACGTCGTAAGACTCAGTTTTCCAATCGTTATAGCGTCTTGAGCGATGATCTAATTGTCACTGATCCTGAAACCGATAATGAGGCGGACATTACCAGTGCACCGTCGGATAATTCCACTGTTGTAGATGATGCTACTTCAATGGACCAGGCTACTCAGCAAAACTCAGCTCTGTTCACAGATGAACCTGGTAATTCCAACATGGCGGCCAATGGGGACTCTGCTGTCACTGTCATTCAAATTCACCGTGAATCGGAATTACACGACCCTGTTCCATTATCTGACGAGGGTTGTGTAGCTGAAAAAACTGTTATGTCGACACAAGAAATCCTAAGTGAACTCGATGTAAATATCTCATTGGCGAAAGCAACCAGTGTTAATAATGCATCTATAGTTTTCAAACCTGGACATGATCCTTGTGATTCGGACAGGCTTGGAATAGAAGCAGGTGGTATGCCGCCTTTATCGCAGGGTGAACTGCTGGACGAGGACACCAGCGACGCTGACAGCATGTCTATTGGTTCAGAACTTTCGGACATGACAGATTTTATTGATTCAAGGGAGGTAATGCCCTCTCTTGAAGATGTGAAACTATTTATAGAAAGTGTAAAATATAGTAAAAAGGTAATAGATAAATGCAAAGCCTTTCAACCCAACTTAAAATTACTGATACATCAGTTGATACGATTGAAGAAACAACCTGGCTTAGAATCTGCGTTCAAGTCTCGTGTCACCAAAATAGTCACTAAGCTACACCGTAGCTTACGGAATTAATTGTTTCCGCCTATGGTCAATCTAGTAACGGACTTGAATACAGTTTCTTTTCTACACCAAGCAATTATGGGTATCTTTGTTCTAAGATGTATTCAATTATTTTTAATTATGGCTTCCCTCTCAATTGTTACGCTAAATACGAGAGGTTGTCGTGACTCTTTTAAAAGATTTCGTATTTTTAATGAACTTCGCAAAGATTTATTTGCCGATATTGTGTTTCTCCAGGATACTCACACAATTCAGCCGGATGAGTCGCTATGGCGACTTATATGGAGAGGTCAAGCTGTCTTTTCACATTTTAATACAAATACAGCTGGTGTTGCTATAATATTTAAACCCAAGTTAAATGTAAATATCATTGAAACGATCACAGTTGCTCAGGGAAGAATCTTACATGTCACAGCAAATATACATGGCATCTATTTTTATCTGATTAATGTTTACAATCCCACAGAGTCTCATGACAAATTGAAATGCATAGATATGCTAAAAACTCATATTTCCACATTGTCCGAACCATATCCTATAATATTAGGTGGTGATTTTAACTGTACACTTGATTATGAGTTAGATAGAACATCAGCAACAGAACCACACCCTCCAGCTGCGGATGCGCTTAAATCTTTAATTACAAGCAATAGTCTTACTGATGCATATCGCTGCCTCTATCCACAATCTGAAATTTTCACCTGGCACAGGTCCGATGGGACTGCATCCAGACTTGATCGTTTTTACATTCATAGTAATTTTAGACAGTTTTTAAGCAGTTGTTCCATAATTCCTTGCACCAATTCTGACCATGATTATGTTAGAGCAATATTTCAGCTTAAAAGTGTAAAACGGAAAAGTGCATATTGGTGCATGAATACCGCTGTGTTGAGTGAAAGAAACTATGTGCTTTTAATTAATGATTTCTGGAATGGTTGGCAAGGGAAAAAATGTGATTTTGATTGTCTACAGGATTGGTGGGATTTGGCCAAAAAGCATATATGTATTTTATCACAGCGTTATTCCCGAGAACGAGCTGTCCTTTTCCGTGAGCGACGATCAGACTTACAAGCTGAAATTGATCAGTTATCGGTCAAAATTCCAAAAACAAATGAATTATTAGAGGTAATTAACCAAAAGCAATCTGAATTAACAACTCTCCTCAAAGAGCAAAATAGGGGTGCTTGGATTCGATCGCGATTCCAGCATATAAATGAATCAGATAGACCTACTACATATTTTTTTAATCTTGAGAATAAACGTGTGATGAATAAAACTATTTCACAGTTGAAGATCCCAACCGGTGAAATGGTTAATTCTGATACGGATATTCTGAGCCACGCCTCTGATTTCTATGGTGAATTATATGCGAAGTCCAGCTCATGCAAAGTGTCTGAAAACCTGCTTCTATCAGATCTTCCTAATCTAAGTGAGCTTTCCAGAATTGAGTTAGATCGGGCCCTGAGTTTACCAGAGCTTACTGACGCTGTTAACCATCTCAATAACAACAAAGCTCCTGGAATTGATGGACTACCATCGGAATTTTACAAAACCTTTTGGGAAACTATCGGTTCTGATCTTCTTGATGTTTTTAATGAATCAATTGAAGACATGTTATTACCTATTTCATGCAGGCGAGCGGTTGTGACATTATTACCTAAGAAAGGTGATTTAACCAATTTAAAGAACTGGAGACCTGTATCACTTTTATGTGTAGATTTGAAAATATTTTCCAAGGCCTTGTATAATCGTATACGTACAGTACTCGCAGAAATTATTCACATAGACCAAAGCTATTGCGTACCAGGACGTAAGATCTCCAATAACATTAGGTTGATAACAGACGTCGTCGAGTATTCAAATTTCATGTCGTTACCTCTTGGCGTTGTATCCCTAGATCAGGAGAAGGCGTTTGATAGGGTAAGTCACCAGTATTTATTGAATACCTTGCGCGCATTTGGCTTTGGTGATTTTTTTTTGTTAAATGCATTCAGCTTCTTTACAATGACACTTCGTGTTTACTGAAAATAAATAATTTGTTATCTATGCCTGTTTCTTTTAGCCGTGGTATCAGACAGGGTTGCTCACTATCAGGCGCTTTGTACAGTATCTGTATCGAACCATTATTAGTTAAGATACGCTCAAATAACGGACTGAGGGGGGTGGCCCTGCCTGATATCTCGGGTGAAAGGGTTTCTTGCTCAGCTTATGCTGATGACATAACTGCCTTGTGTACGTGTAATGATGATTTTATTAAATTGCGAGATATTATACATGTATATGAGTCGGCCTCCAACGCGAAAATTAACCACTCAAAGTCAGAAGGTTTTTGGGTTGGTTCCTGGAAATGGCGTATTGACGAGCCTTTGGGGTTAAAATGGAATAGCAATGGATTAAAGATTCTCGGTATTTATATTGGCAATTCTTTGGATTTTTGCAAACAAAATTGGGAAAATCTTGAAAATGAAATCAGCACAAAACTTCTTAACTGGCTCCCGTTATCAAAAGCTCTATCGTTTAGAGGTAGGATCACTATTACTAATCTGCTTGCTGCTTCTAAGCTTTGGCATAGGTTAGCTGTTATCGATGTCCCTGGTAATATTTTAAATGCTATTCAAAAACTGTTAATTAACTTCATCTGGTTTGGAAAGCACTGGCTTCCCAAAGAGTTACTGTTTCTGCCTTTAGACAAAGGTGGGCAAGGAC
Organism: Chaetoderma sp. LZ-2023a; assembly: GCA_034401795.1. Classification (NCBI taxonomy): domain Eukaryota; kingdom Metazoa; phylum Mollusca; class Caudofoveata; order Chaetodermatida; family Chaetodermatidae; genus Chaetoderma; species Chaetoderma sp. LZ-2023a. The sequence goes on along the minus strand of CM067368.1, from coordinate 68,284,754 downwards.
TAGTGCATTTAGAATCTCGGATACGGACATTCCGTATTCAGTATGCACAATCCTTTATGAACTATTTCGCTTTTCATCCGTGTTTCAGCTTTAGCAGCTACTTTCTCAAACAGATACATAAACTAAATTACGATTATCAGATTTTCTCTATTCAATTGGATGTACAGATGATTCGTAATATACCTATCTTTTATAAGAGTGTGCTCAATTCTTGGTTTTTCTTCAATGTTATGAGAACATCGCATCCAAGCTGTAAAATCGATGTTTTAAATGAACCACTGTTTCTAAATCCTTTGATCAAGAATATCTCCACTGGATTTACTTTTTGCTACGAAGATTTTATAAGTGCGAATGCTACCATTCTAGCTGATATTTTGGTAAATGATAAACGAATTGCACTTGAAGACTTACTCCTTAAAATTGGCAACAGGTCTCGACGATTGCTTCAAATAAACTTGAACACTCTATGGGATAGCATACCCAATGAATGGTTCGAACTATTAGATCGACCTATTGACATTCCCAGGTCAGTATACAATTATGATTTATCATGCAATATTAATGATGACTCGGTTTTTACTGTATTGATACCATCTCTTTGCAAGAAGGAACTATACAAGATGTCTTTATTAAAATGTTACTCAATGATTTCACATAATACCAAAAGTAACATATGGAGAGATCTACTTTCTCTAAATATTGATTCTACAGATAATTGTCTCTGTTTTTATGAATATCCGTGTACATACTACGAAGGAGATTTGTCATGGAAGGTTTTCCATGGGGCACTCAACACTGGTGTTTTTCTATATAAGGCCGGATATTGTATTAATGATAAATGTGTTTACTGTGGCGATTGTGAAGATTTAGCACATCTTTTTATAACATGTTCACGTCTCCAACCACTTTTGTGTGATGTTAGACGAGCAGTTCTATTTTTAACACTGGCTGATGAATTTAAGCCTGAGAATTATGTCAAAGGCTTTCTATGCCCCCATTGTTCGTCTAAATCTGCACGTAAAATTAAACATCGTATATGCAATTGGATCATGGCAAACGCTAAAATGGCTACCTATGTAACGCGGCAGCGTCTAATGGATGGCAATGGTCAGACGGACGCCCTTCGAGAATGCATTTCTCGAATGCGAGCTCGTGTGACTATTGAATTTAAATACCACCAGCAAAATGGGTCACTAGAAAACTTTAAAAAATTTTGGGCAATTGACCACTTCGTTTGTAGTACTGAAGACGATATTTTAACATTTAATGGTATTTAGTTATACCTTTCAGTATTATTTTGTCCACTTTTATCATTTTACATTTTAATGACTGATGACTGATGAGTTTGATGACTGATTCCCATTGATTTTTATACGGATTGGATTGTTGTTTTTTACAAAATTGACGTAGATCTGTGATATTTTGACATATTTGTTATTCTTCATAAATACAATGTTTATTTAAATGATACTCAGACTGATTCAGGAATATATTTATATTGTCTATGACGTGTTTTTAAAAATAATTTATGAGTGATGTATTAAATTAAAGCGTTTTTTATGAATCCAAAATAAAGTACATGAAAAGTCTTCTTCTTCTTCTTCTTCTTCTTCTTCTTCTTCTTCTTCTTCTTCTTCTTCTTCTTCTTCTTCTTCTTCTTCTTCTTCTTCTTCTTCTTCTTCTTATTATTATTATTATTATAATTATTTTTATTTAGCCTGTTCCATGACCATGATGGCCATATCAGGAATCGCTCGTTCGTTTGGCATATTCTTCACTGCTCTGCTGGAAGAGTTTCATGGATCAGCATCGTTGACGTCCTTTGCTGGTGGTCTTCGTCTCAGCATGTATACGCTTCTAAGTACGATTCCTATCTGATCATATGCTCTCATAATACGTCGGTGCCACCACAACTAAACTACAGCCCAGATAAAAGTTAACAATTTTCGAACATAATAGACCTTTCCAGTTTTACTCATCCATCATATGACGTCATAATCAACCATGTGACGTGTAGCATGACGTCATAATCAATGACGTCATGAATTACGTCGATAAGTTCGTCAAAACGCATGATGAACCTTTCCAGTTGAGCCATCCACCATATGACGTCATAATCAACTACATGACGTGTATGATGGCGTCATAGTCAATTACCGAATGATTGACTCGATTTAGTCCGTCTTAAAAGCTTAATAGTCTGACACGTTGTACGAATTGTATGTCTTTGTTATTTAATAAACATACTTTCGAATATTTTGAAACTAATTTTACTTGGCGCGTTTGCGGCCATAGGCAAAACCAGTTAAATTAGTTGCAAACTATTCAACAGCTTACATGTATAGTTTATTGGAATCTGATAGTCAGGGAGTTCAGGGATCGATCGATCCCAACACGAGCGAGGTGTATGCGCGGCTTAGCTAGAGATGGGCCTGGCATAGCTAAAACTGGAAAGGTCCATTTGGATTGGAAGCCATTGTTGCCAAGGCAGCGCGGCCAAACTAATCAACAACACATTTTGCATATCATGTTAAAAATTGTAATATAAAAATAACATGTTTCTTAATAGGTTTTGGAAACTTGTTACCTACATTATGAACAAAAAAACGGGTCTACATTTTTCAACAATTTAAATTAAAAATTTTTAAATTTGACATCAGAGTGGCAATGTCTAAACGAATATTATATGACTGTACGTTTGAGGCGCTGCGTCATCAGTACTGCTCCAGCCACTGATGACATAAATATACAGATATTGATCAGCTCTCGTGGTACTGAACACAACAGCGAAAAAATAGATTTAAAAAAAATAGACACGTGTCAATTCAATTCAATTCAATTCAATGTATTTACACCCAGGCAACCATGTGGCATATGGGGAACAATAATACATATATTTAAATGGTCAATGGCGGTTACATGGAATAATAGTAATTATTATTCTTATTATTATTCTTTTTATTATTATTATTATTATTATTACTATTATTATTATTACTATTATTATTATTATTAGCACTATTATCATCTTCATTATTACCATTATTATTATCGTCGTCATCGTCGTCGTCGTTGTCGTCGTCGCCGCCGTCGTCGTCGTCGTTATTGTCGTCGTCGTTGTCGTCTATTGATTAGGGTAAGCTAGATAATAGGAAGTTGTTATATTTGAGGCAACTATACGGATGATGAGCTCTTGAAATCTATCTGCACGGGAATGTGTTTACAAGTGTCAGCGAACTCGTTTGACTAGAGAAATATGTCGTCATTGACGTCTCTCTCGTTACCAATCCATCTTTGTGTTTCTATTGAGAGTCGGAGGTTGAGGGCTCGGTGGTTAGGAGGTTCGGTGGTTGATGATGCGGTGGCTGAGGGTGCAGTGGTTGAGGGGGCGGTGGTTGAGGGTGCGGTGGTTGAAGGTAGAGCTGGGCGATGGGTGAGGGTGCAGTGGTTAAGGGTACGGTTTTTGAGGGTTCGGTGGTTGAGGGTGTGGTTATTGATGGTTCGATAGTTGAGGGTGCGGAAATGAATTAAGTACATATGATTTGCATTCACCAATTGAACCCGAAAGACCAAACCACAAAATCCTTAACGATTTTATAAATATAACTATTTTGAAACTAATTTGCCTGGAACCTGTTGCTTCAGGGTTCCGGGTTCAAAGGTTTAAGCTACAAACGGTTGGCTAGCATTCGGTGTGGATGCACAAGACAAGGCAATGACGGCGGAAGTCAAGTACGCATGCGCAGGATTTCTAGCCTAACTTGTTCAGAGATGCCCGTACAATCCTTATTTCTCCTTCGATCAATACTCACCATTCTGTTACTTTCTGATACACACAGCTGGCCCTGACAGCTGGCTCTAGGACTATAGACTTAGAAAGCTTTACAGACTCCTTGGAACCGGGTACTCGGCTCCCAACTGCCGAGTACCAGTCTACCATAGAGCTCATTCTTGTTTGCATAGCGACAAGAGCTGTCCACATTTTTTTGCAGGAGAAAGATTAAGGTTTTTGAAAAAAAATCTAAGTCTTTTATACTGTGATTTGATAGTTTGTGCGTTCTTGAAAGGATCTAACTGGATAAAATGGAGAATACCGCCAATGATGACCAGGTTGTATTATTCCTTATTATCCATAGTTAAAAGACTTAGGTCTCTAAATTTCGTTGTGTCGCATGTCCCAATTTCTGACCCCATAGAATCTGGAACGTGTGCTAACAACGTGATATGTCAGACGATCGCCTTCTTTAAATCCCAACAGGCGATCGGCAGATATGAAAATAGGTGTTTGCTACGGTATTTCTAACACGAATATCGGCTGACGTCGTTCTCCGTAGGGTCCGAGCGGGTGACGTCACACCCGTGATGCTCGGATGTTTATGTGAAGAAAATTTTTTCATTAATTCGCGCATCTTGTTCTGGGTGCTGCGTACCAAAAATGGTACCAGAAAACTTTGGAATGGTCAAGTTTACGTGTGATCACGATCGGTTTGCAATGATCGGTGGTGTCAAAATTCTTGAGTGATGCGTGGTCTGCGGTTTTACCGTGTGCTACAGCAGTTTGTTTACATTTTGTTGTTTCTTCACATATCGTGTCGGCTTTCGTTAGGAGTATAATTTATATTGATTGGTAAATATACCCCGAATGCTATGCGATATGATTCCTGGTTCCGTTATACACCCTGGAGGATCAATTTTTGGGTGTATTTATGCCCGCTTCGTTCCTGTCGTAATAATCAATGCGATCTTTGCTGTAACGTTGCGGGGTGGGGTGCGGGAGGGTTTGCAGTTAATTTATGGTCAAATTATTTGAAAATTAATTGTCTGCCTTCCACTTTTGTTTCCTTCCGCTGGCTTATTGTAGGTTTGGTTTATAGGCCAAGCCATCCCCGCCATCATGTGTCGAGTGCCACATATCGTACGGGTTCTATACAAGGACCATGTCTGTTTCCACTGTACTAAGTGTAGTCTTGACAGTAGGTGTAACGTTTGCGCTGTGTGGTCGGTCGATATGATGCTTAAGTTCCTTGCCAGAAGGACTTGGCAGGGTCTGACGCGGGGTCAGGCAGTCCGAAAGTAAATCGTGGAGCGTCCGTTTCGGCCCACGTTCCACGTCTGCAACCGGAGGTGGCGGAGATGGCACCGCCGGCGTGGTTTGGTCCGGCTAGGCACCTTGTCTTGCATAGCGTTCTGTCCACGCCAGTGTCGTCCCTGCTGCCAAAAGTTGGAGGGCAGTCTCTCACCATGTTTGATTCGGACCCTGTCCATGGACAGGGTTCTGGACTGGACACCGAGGGAGCCGTTTCGTACGGCCCCCTGGCAGTCCCGTCGGGCTCCGGCCTGATGGGTTCTGTCTCTCTGCGGCCACCGGGTGGTCCAGTAGCGGTGGCCGGTCCGTCAGCCATGGGAGCCGTCCGCCAGGACGGCTCTACGGTTTTCCTTGTCTAGTGTGGACTCTTAGGGGTCTGAAGATGAGGAGGCCGAGGAGGAGAGTGTGCTACGGCCTGTGAGGCCGCGGGTGGAGAGCATGGAGGTCGATTCCGTCCTGATGGAACCCGACCTCCATCTGTCTGGCCTGGCGCAAGCCAAGGCAGTGGCTCCGCCCGTGGTTGAGGCCACTCCGGTACCGGGCACCGGTCCCGTGATGGTTGGTTTGCTGCCAACCGCCACGGTGACGGGTGTGGCCGTCCAGGCATGGTACTCACCTATCTCGCCTGGTCCGGCGGTCAGACATGGGGTGCTGTTGGCGCCCGTGTTTGGCCACGGTTCCTTAACCGCTACGGGTCCGCACGGTTTCCGTGCAGGCCTACTCCATGGACTGGTGTGTTCCATGGGGTGGCGGCGGAACCGTACGGTACCGGAGTTCCTGGCATATCAGCAATGGCTCCTAGCCGGGAGGCCATTGTGGACAAGTCCCAGGCACACCAGGATGAAGTCCTGTCCCTATGCGATGTGGGTGTGAGGGCAGCTATGAGTGCTGTCAACCAATCGTATCGCCTTCTTCAGTCGGTGTGGGCTGAAGCGGGGGCAGGCCACCCTGTGCCACCTGTGGCGCTTTCGTGCGTCAATGACGGCTTGGTGCTGTCTATGGACGCACTGGCAAGGGTGCAGGTGCGTGTGACAAAGTCCAGGAGGCAAATGGTTCTTGACCATATGCATCCGGCTACGGCAGTCAGGGAGCGTCTTCTTGGGACACCCCTGACAGGGCCTAGCATCTTCGGTGGCCAGGCGCGAGCCATCCTAGAGGACACTGCCACCATTGAGCAGAATCGGTTGGCGGTAGGCCTACAGCTGGAGCGAGTGCGGCAAGCGCACGCACTAGGCGCTGTAGGGAAACCGTTAGCTGGCCAACTTTCGAAGACGCAGAAGAAGCAGAAAGACAAGGCGAAAGCTAAGCCTACTGTGACTTCTGCTTCGTCTGGATTTTCTCAGCCGCCGCCGGCTAAGAAAGCCAGGAAGGTTGTGGAGGCCCCTACCCTCCCCACTGTTGCTCATGATCGCCCTAGAGGCGGGAAGGGCAAGGGGAGGGGTAAGGGTAAGTCCTCCAAGGGCGGAAATAAGGGAGCGGATCGTACCTGAGGGTACGAGGGCTCCCTTCATATCCGCCTGGACCGCACCTGTGCGACAGGAACAGCAGTGCCGGTTATACCTGCCGAGCCAAGACGGAAATGGTTCTCTCTCTCTCTCATTAAGAAAGGGGGGGGGGCGGGGAGGAGCGGACCGTGAGCCGGACAACCCCGTTAGACGTCGAGGCGTCTATGGTGGGTGGAAGGCTCATGCGTTTCGTCGAGGCCTGGCGAGGTGTGACGTCAGACAGTCTGGTCCCGGGATGGTTATCCCAGGGGTACATGCCGGAGTGGTGGGACTTTCCACCGCAGAATCTGTCTTTGGCACCTGTCTGGACACCCGTACCACGGGACCCAGACAAGTTAGAAGCCATTCAAAACGAAGTGTCGGGTTTGCTTCTGAAGGGAGCAATAAACCCAGCGAACCAGAACACTCCGGGCTTATATTCAATTATGCGCCTTGTCCCCAAGAGCACGGGGGATGGAGACCCATACTCAATCTCAGGCCATTGAATTGGTTTATCCATACGCCTCGGTTCCAGATGGAAAAACCGAGGTCGGTAATGGCAGGATTGAGGAAGGGAATGTGGTGTGTGTCGATCGATCTGAAAGATGCATATTTCCACATTCCTATGAACCGGAGTTGGCACAGGTTTCTGAGACTCGCATTTCAGAATCTAGTATGGGAGGTTACTGTTCTCCCATTTGGCCTGTCGACAGCTCCGTGGGTTTTCACAAGAGTGGTCCTTGTGGTGACAGTGTTTCTCAGAGAAGAGAACGTGGCGCTACACACCTACATAGACGACTGGCTGCTCAAAGCAGACTCTGCAGCCAGGTTGAACGTGGATACTGCTCTGACTCTGAAGTTACTTTCAGATCTAGGCTGGATAGTCAACAAGGAGAAATCCGAGTTGACACCCACTCAACATTTCGTTTATTTGGGGATGCGATTCGATCTCGAGGAGGGCAGGGTTTACCCTTCAGAGCCCAGAGTGGTGTCTCTGTTAGCCATCCTCAATAGTTTTCGAGTGGGAAACCACATTCAGGCGAGGCGGTTTCTTCAGATGCTGGGCATGATGGTCTCCATGGAGCAAGTGATCCCGTACGCTGCTCTAATGCGAAGACCTATCCAGTTGTATCTGATGTCTCTGTGGAAACAGAGAACAGAACCCCTGTCAAAACTGGTGCCAGTTTTGGAGCAGATAATATCGCATCTTGTAGGGTGGAAACAGCGTCAGAATCTCCTAGTAGGGGTTTCCCTGCACCTACCCCACCCCGGCTGTCCGTGTACACGGATGCATAGCTGGAGGGGTGGGGGGGGGGGGAGGGCCTGCCTGGGAGAACACCAGGTCTCGGGCACATGGACTCTCCTGGAGAGTCAGCTGTATATCAATCTGTTGGAAATGATGGCAGTGGAACTGGCGTTGGAAGAGTTTCTTCCTATGATCAGGGGCAAGGTGATATTGATACGGTCGGACAATTCGACGGTAGTATCATACCTAAATCGCCAAGAGGAACCAGGTCACCCACACTGTGTATCAAAGTGTGGCACTTGATTCAATGGTGCAGGAATTACTCGGTTGTTTTGAAAGCAGCTCACATTCCTGGCCGATTGAACATTCTGGTGGATGCTTTGTCTCGCAGACAGAATTCTGCCAACAGAATGGTCCCTCAACCCTCCAGTTCTACGAAGGATCCTCGAGCATTGGGGCAAACCCAACGTGGACTTGTTCACCACAAGGGGAAATGCTCAAGTCATGACTTATGTCTCGCCGATTCTAGATCCAAATGCCGTCGATACAGACGCTCTGGCGATAAGCTGGAGAGGGATGCACGCTTACACGTACCCACCCACCATCCTTCTGCCGAAGGTATTGGTGAAGATCAGGGAGGAACCGTGTCTGGTCCTGCTAATAGCGCCGTATTGGCCAAGCAGGGCGTGGTTCACGGATCTGCTAGATCTGCTGGTGGTAAATCCAGTGCAGTCGCCCGAGATTCCGAACATAATCTCCCAGGCCAAGGGTCGCTTCCTACACGAGCGTCCCGAAATGTTATTGACTGCGTGGTTGTTGTCAAACAACGTTCCACGTCGGGAGGCTTTTCTTGACAGGCTGCTGATTTCATCGCGGCTGCGAGAAGGAGGTCAACTTTCAAGTCATATAACAACAAGGTTAACAGATTTGCAGACTGGTGTGAGGAAAGGGGATTGTACCTTTCATTCCACTATTCAGCAAATAGCAGACTTTCTCTGTGAGCTGTTCTATTCAGGTCTAGCTCCTATCACAATTGCTGGATACAAGTCAGCTTTGGCATCAGTTATCCCTTGTCTAGCCAACAGGGATAGTCCAGAGGTGGCCCAGTTGAGTGTGATGGTGAAGGGAATGAGCAATCTCCAACCGAGACAACCGGTAGTCATTCCACTCTGGAGTCTATCTTTAGTGCTTAATGTACTGGCCATGCACCCTTTCGAACCGTTGCGTTCGGCTAGTCTAAAGCATTTGACTCTAAAGGCGGTCTTTCTATTGGCAGCTTCCTCAGCTAGAAGGCGCAGTGTGATCCATGCACTTTCAGCAGAGAGGGACCGATTATTGTCTCCAGAGAGGGTCTGCGTCTACTGCCAAGAGTAGAGTTTATGTCAAAGATCTCGGTCTTTGAGATATCCCGGCAAACCGATCGTTATACCGAAATTGAGTAGGTTAGATCGTGATGCCAGTGTCTGGTGCCCAGTCCATGCTTTGACTAAGTAAAAAACGGACAGACTCGTTACGGTCGAATGGTAGACATCTGTGGATCTGCCATATGGAGCCATATGGCGCCGCATCCATGGATTCTATCTCTCGTTGGGTATTCGAATGCATTCAGATTACCCGTGAGATTACGACTGGGCACCAAGTGCAAGGCGCAAGGGCACGTTGTTAGAGGAATAGCCGCCTCTTCCGCCCTTGACAATGGTGTTCCGTTTACGGACATCAGGGCTGTCGCACAAGGGCACTGTGAGTCCTCTTTCACGGATTACTATATGAGGGATGTGTCAGACTTCGCCATTCCACTCGCTTTAGCTGTTTTGAGACGATAGCTATATTTACCGCACTGCTTTTCTTCCTTTTTTGGCATTTGTAAGAGAGAATTTAGAAGCAGGCTTGGTCGAGCGAGAGGATATCAACCAGTTGTGTCACAGAGGCCGGACAAGTGAATGGTTGGAGGCTCCAGGTCTGAATTCCAAATATCATGAGGTAATTCACGATTGAGAGTGTTTTGTATTATGTCTATATATCATGATCATTCATCTTATATATTCATGCTCATTCCCAGGCTAATATATGCAAAGAGCAGTTAACCCTCTTGGCATATTTGTGTTTCAGGCGTACATGTTCGTGAGTTCTCTCCCTTTTCTTAGGAGAAAAAGGGGTGGGGGGCAGTGATGCGAATGTGATTCGGTTCCGATAACTTGACGGTCCTTTTAGGTCTCCGTTAGTCAAGTTGTTAAGTCCAAATCCTTCTCCAAGGGGCAAAAGTAGCATTTATGGCTTGCCCCTTCCCACCAGGTTACTGAACAAATCTGGTGTATATCAGAAAGTAACAGAATGGTGAGTATTGATCGAAGGAGAATGCAGGAAATTTCAATTTCCCTTTCTCCGAGATCTAACAATACTCACCATTCTGTTACGGACCCAGCCTCCCAGCCCCACGGAGGCAAGCCATGGATTTCTCTTGTTTGGTGGCTATGCAAACAATATGAGCTCTATGGTAGACGGGTACTCGGCAGTTGGGAGCCGAGTACCCGGTTCCAAGGAGTCGGTAAAGCTTTCTAAGTCTATAGTCCTAGAGCCAGCTGTCAGGGCCAGCTGTGTATCAGAAAGTAACAGAATGGTGAGTATTGTTAGATCTCGGAGAAAGGGAAATTGAAATTTCCTGCATTCCCTAGTCTATTTATATGTTGTTTGTAATTTAACACATATGCTCAGAAAGCCAATTTTATTAGCTATCTATTGATGTACGTTATAATCTACATAAGACCAGCTATCTATTAATAGAAGCTTACTAAGAACTAATTTATAATTATTGTAAATAGATTTCATATAAGGACGGCTGTCCAAAATTATTTGCCCCCCCCCCCCACCCACCCATAGTGTACGTGTCCGATATATAAGGGTTGACTGTAGTGTAAGACGTTACCGTGTGCCACAATTGCCATTCTAAATGTGAGTGTGACTGCATAGATCATTTGTAAACGTTTACTGCGAATTTTGAAAGAAATTGACTGAAAGCCAATGATGCCTGAAAACACTGACTTTCAGTCAAATTTCTCTTGGAATTCTGAGTGACTCCATATTTACATATGAATTGTATGTAAAGTTACGCAATCCCCGGTATTTAGACACTACACTATTCGCTTCTCTCTCCCTCTCTCGCACGCCCGCCCGCCCGCCCGCACGCACGCACGCACGCACGCACGCACGCACGCACACACAAACAATTTGTTCGCTTCTTCGCCACTATGCGGACATGTATTAGTATTAAGCTTACTAGGAATGCTATCCGCGGAAAGACGATACGCGTCTAACCATTTTCAGCCTTGGCATTCCAGTACCTCATATTGGGAATTTGGGATAACAACTTAAATATTTTAAGTTTAATTCGATGATAAGTTCTTGCTCTCAATCGAATCAACACCTTCAAGTCGAGCTAGAATTAAAATATTCAATATATAAATTCTGACAGTAAATAGTAAATAATGTAAAGTACGAGATGTTGTGGATGGAAGGGGTTAGTTCCTTTCTTTTCATTCAAGCATGCCTACTAACAATCGTCCGTTTTCTGACCTGGGAAGACATTTTCCATATAATTAGCTAAATTATTTTACGAGATCACTAGTCAGGTCAAAGATCAGGGAAACAAGTTCAAGTTCACTTTATTTCTCCCAGTCTATTACAATATCATATGGGGATAACAGTTATTACATGCAATAATATATGCTGCGGAAATATTTTACATATAACATAATGGATTAAAATATGTTTATTTTATGCTAGCTGTGGGAGGGCTGTGCTCTGTAGAAGTAAATAACTAGACAATTTGTTATGACAGTGGAGCTAGAATATATGCAGTTAATTATATAATGCGCTATAATAATATACATGCTTTAGGGCCTACATGACAATACTCATACGTTCATATTAACCCTTCGAGCCGTGAGTTCCTAGAATGTCAGTTTCAACGTAACTGTACAGGAAAGCTGCTGAATATTTTTTAACAGACCCGATATGGTCCTGTTTCTGTCATAAACAGAAGCAGCTGCCAGTCGGGCCAGCTTGAAAATATCCATCCTGATATAGTGAAGGATTTTGGTGGTGGCATTTTGGTTTGGAGGGGTTACTATTCAGTATAGTATACAGCACATTAATTTTACTGGAGCCATTGACCCAGATCAGTGAATTTCATGTTAGGCGAACATTGGGTGCTTCAGAATGATAGTCAATGAGCTAGCCCGATAATAACGTATCATTTGCCATATTCAGTGGGGAGTTCATGTTTACAATATTTTCATTTTCGAAAGCTATAAGTGTAATTTGCATGCTTTTGATAGGCCTATTGCATCTGGATGGCCTGTTGATGGAAATAACCTGGCAATCTGTTTTGACAGTGGGGATAGACAGGGCCGTATTTAAGGGAGGGGGGGGGGGCAAACGGGGCAAAAGCCCCGGGGCCCCCACAAGCAAGGGGCCCCCACAATTTAAAAATGAAAAAAAAAATTATGCACTTTTTTGGAAGTTATAGGACATTTAAAGCAAACTTTATTAGTTTAGAACTCTTAATCATGCATTATAATTGTATTCTAATATTTGTGGGGGCCCAAATTCTTGTTTGGTGTTCGGCAATAATGTTAATTACGAAAATTGGCAAAATAAAATAATTTTACAACGAAAGAAAGCGCCATAATTCACCCTAAAAGTAGACTCTCTGGCCGTCTCAGAGCACCTAGATGTAACAAAAATTATGGGGGAGGACCCCCAGACCCCCGCTCATTCTTTGCACCAGGCCCCCTACATATCGAAATACGGCCCTGGGGACACAATATGTGCAGTTAATTATACAGTGCGCTATAAATACGGGGTTTACATAACAATACCCATACGTTCGTATTAACCCTTCGAACCGCGAATTCCCAGAATCTCAATTTCAATGCATCTATACAGGAAAACTTAAATATTTTGAATCAAATCCGATATGAACATGTTGCTGCCATAAGCAGCAACCACACCCAGTCAGGTTAGCCTGAAAATACCCAACATAATATCGTGAAGAATTTTGGTGTTGACCTTTCTGGTTAAATATTTTGAATCAAATCCGATATGAACATGTTGCTGCCTTAAGCAGCAACCACACCCAGTCAGGTTAGCCTGAAAATACCCAACATAATATCGTGAAGAATTTTGGTGTTGACCTTTCTGGTTAAATATTTTGAATCAAATCCGATATGAACATGTTGCTGCCTTAAGCAGCAACCACACCCAGTCAGGTTAGCCTGAAAATACCCAACATAATATCGTGAAGAATTTTGGTGTTGACCTTTCTGGTTGATAGGGTTAATATTATTGGCTAGCACTCGGGTTGCAAAAAGTCACTGGAGCCATTGGGCCAGTCCAATGTATATCATGTTGTGCGAACTTTAGATGCTTTAAGGTGATACACATTAATCGAGATCGGCAAAGACACGCCCGCCTTTTACTTATAGCACTCCCTCATATACGTAAATGGTACAAACTGTTTGTTAAGGACCAGTTTTGAAAGTCCATACGATGGTAGTTCCTTAAGACAAGTGGTAATAAGACCTCACATTTTAAAAGTTCTTGTGGCCAGCATAGCATTCGCTAAGAAAAGCAGTTTTTGTTATTGGTTTGCTTGGTGTCTATTTCTCTTAAGCGGCAGGCTGTCTGTCTTTAATACAGAGTCTCTGATGATTTCATGATGCGCCCGTTATAGAGAGACACAATTAGACGTTGATTTTAGCCAGGTCAAACAAGACTCAATAATAGTGGTTTTGTTATTTGAGCAAATGTCTCAAGTCTGACCCTAAACTATGATATTACACCAACATAACATAGCCTCTATCAACGCATTCATTTGTCCGTCCACCCATCCGTCCGCACTATTTATTTATTTATTTATTTATTTATTTGTTTGCGTATTTTTAAAATAAAATACTTTTAATCTAGCATTTAAAATAATTTCAGGTACATTTTTATGATGCTAGAAATATTATGTTGAATATTTAAAACTATTTTGACTGGAAGATGTTGCTGTCATATGCCATTGAATTTCCTACGGCAGCAGCAGTTTAACCCTTTAATGACTAAATTTCATCGAAAAATTAAATTATTTACTTGTTGAATGACCATTTACAGGGCAAGAAAGAACTATTTTTGAAAATTTACCACTGTCAGTTATTTCAGTGGTAAAATTTAAAAATTAGCCTTCTCTTGGCCTGTAAATGGACATTACTCAAAACCATTACAGAGGCCGATTTTGGCCGGTTTCGTCACGAAAGGGTTAATGTAAAACTAGTTTTAAAATATGTTTTCCCGCGTTATTTTAGAAACATGGATTTCAGACCACTCCCACTTCTCTGTTTTCGAAAAAACGGCATTAGAGGAAATCGCAAATCGGCTGAGCTGAGATGACAAAACAGGATTTTAATGCGCTAAGATAGGTTTTAAATAGGTGGAACTGAGATAGTTGCGTACAAAGGTTTTGGCGATTGCTATCTATAAGCATGGGCGGTACAACATTGTCGCATTCCTGGCGTTAAGGGGGTATGTAACCCCAAAGTACCCACAAAACCACTTTCAATTACACTTTGGCGTACATCGACAGTATCAGTGATTAAAAATATGCAACTTAAGAAATGATATTCCCTGGCGTTTTCATTTAAGAAGGGCCCTTTTAGGGGCTCCCAAAGGGTTTCAATTACACTTTCGCGTACAAGAAAATTTTTTGGTTATACTTATCATATACATTGCAATAGAAACGAAAACCATGCTTAAGAAAACTCGTATTGACGGCACAAAGGAATATCTTGGTACGGTTGCAACTAAGCAAGCAGAGCAGAAAATCAAAAGATGTTGTGAATATTTTGAAGTTGACTAGTGTTCTCGTGAAAATTTCGGGCGTGGATATTGATTGCCGAGGAGGCACAATTTCATCATACTTGTCGTGAAAAAAACCTTGCCAAGGCACATCGTATTAAGAAATCACTTGCTCCAATAACCGAGGAGAATGTGAATACCAAGTTTTCCCTAGATTGCATTTGTTCATATATTGGCGAGTCCGTTATCGAAGGCAAACGACCAGAACACTTAACATCCATATATGATCAATATTGCCACTTTTGTGCAGCAATAACCAAAGTGCAGCATTTTGGCGAAGTACTGAAGAAAAGGTTTCCCGTTCAGATTGATTTGCATACTCCAAAATGTAAGAGATCAGGTGTCATAGTTCATAGCACAGCAATGGACTATGCATCCATAAGGGCGGCATATAATTTCAAATCGTCTCCCGAGGGCCAGGTGACACAAATTGCTATGTTGCTTCGGCAGGCGCTGAAGAGTGTTGAAAAAGAACCTTTGAATGACCCACTATCAATTACGTCATTGGAGCGAGGTAAGGGAACACCTCCACATTTGGTCACTACATTCTTAAATGCCCTTCTAGGTGGTCCAGAACTAGGAATGCATTCAGAATCTGTGAAGCGCCGAGCAAACTCTATGAGCCAAGACGCGCTATTCAATGTGAAACATGGGACACTAAAACCAGCTAAACACATTCTGACAGCAATGGCTCTCACGTCTCTTACGGGAAGCAGGAAGCTTATTACATTACTGAATAGATTTGGGTCATGCATAAGCTATAGTGCTGTTGAAGAACTGGAAACAGAACTTTCATACGCGGTGATTGATAGGCAACTCTGTTCTCCTTCTGGTGCGACTCCTGGAATACCATGTGGATTAGCCTATGACAATTATGATGAGCAGACTCACACGTTATCAGGATCGGACACCCTCCACGATACTATGGGAATTTTCTATCAGGTCGAGTCAGATAGGTCACTATCACAAATTGAAGTGCTTCCAGAAGCAGCTGTTCCAAGTGGTGTACAAAGAAGAGCCCGGAGAAAGTTAGATGTGCCAAGCAGGTCAATTGCACCATATAGAAAGAAACCTCGAATGGACTACTTTTCCTATACCGACACAGACTACGACAGTTTACCAAACCTGTCCAGAAAACCTAGGAAGCTTGACCTATTGTGGATAGCAGCACATGCTTTTGAAATACAGAACATTCCTATGTGGACAGGCTTCAATGCCCGATTTTATGTTGATCACCTTCCAAAACAAATTGTTCTCTATATGCCAAACATTGACTGTTCCCCAACGAGTATAGATGTTGTTGCTGAAACCGAAAATAACACAGAAATGTAGGGAGGAATGTGGTCAACCATATGGAGTTGTGTCGTACGACATGATGTTGGTAGGAATGCAATTAAGATACAAGTAAGCGAGCAACCTCAGTTGATGACGTTTTTGTTCTATTTGGAGCGTTCCATCTACTAATGTGCTTATTCCGTGCAATTGGGAAGATTATCACAGAATCTGGGCTGCCAGAGATGCTCATTTAATGAGAAGTTCTCGCATCTGGTTCAATGAGAGGCTTCCTTGAATGCACAAACAGATGTAATCGCCTTCATCCAATGTTAGCACTTGCATTTGAAATTCTGCACTTCCAGAAATTTCATGCAAATTATGAACACTCAGACGTGGTGATGTCGGTAATACATTCAGCAACTCTAGATGATAGGTATTCCGTAAACATGATGCTGGAGCTATGCGAGACGGATGTCTAAACATCAGTTGGACTTGATGAACCTACCAACAACACATCCCGGTCTCAAGGAGATGCTATCTGCTGGGCTATACAGTATCCGCCGTACAGACTATCAGTTTAGCAGACTACCAGTGGACCTCACACTAGAACAAACCATTAATGCCGATGCAGCCTCGAGGATGACTGGATTTACTGCAGTAACAAACAGCTACAACCCCCGTCTACGATGGAGTGTCACGAAGAGTAGCAGAGCCGCCCTCATCAGTGCTGTACTTGAAATGGCAGGGCTGCAAAAGAGTAATGATGCTCAGGCTGAGTTGTCTAAAAGCCGTGACACTGATGACCTCGACAAACTCATAAACATCATCAAATCTTCTGCTAATCCATATGAGTTGGAGGCGGAATTGTTGATAAATATACATACAGGAAAGAGTTCCACACCTGAGATATCTGATTCTTTACTCAACATCGAAAATGAAGGGAGTGAAAGACACATTGCATTTGTTAAGGAATGTGCTGAGGACCCATGTCGCTTTGAGCGACCTATTTCGTGAAATAAACTAAAGACCTTCGCAGATCAGGGAGCCAAAAACAAACGTTCACAGCATCCCATTGTCAAAGAACTTCGGTGCACTAGGGACATGTTTGGCCGAATAGCAATTATCGCCACAAAGAGGACAGTTGATCTCGCATTCCTGCTTACCTATCCATTGACTTCTGTGCCATTGGCCATGTGTCGAGCTGATGGTACAATGGTACCTACAGACAAAAGTGTGTTGTTCTCTCTACTTGAATGTAAAGTCAAGGAACACGGTTCCCCCAAAGAAATCTCAGCGCACATGATTGACGAGAATTTTCTGTTGCATTGTCTGCCTCCAAATCTCCCTACAGCGTATGGTGGACTCTCACGCGCAGTGTTACATGCTGTTTTGACGTACCCTTCTAAACGGTTAGACATTGTATTTGACACCTACGAGGAACCGTGGATAAAAGACTGAACGAGAGCATCGCGGATCAGAGGAGACAATCTATGTGATAGCTGGTCCTGAATAAGTCCGACCCAAAGACATCGCTAAGTCCCTCAAATCACAATCATTCAAACAACAGCTACCTCGGTTTTTAGTTAAGGACTGGTCTGAGCAACACCATGCACCAGTTCTATCTGACAGAGAGGTTTACCTTGGTGTAGATGGAACCTGTACTAAGTTCTCTGTTGTTAACGGTAAATTGGAGGCAGAACCCATGGCACACATGGATTCTAACCATCCTGAAGCAGATACCAGAGTGCTATGCCAAATAATGACATCGTTGTACGGACAGCTGATACAGATATCCTCATAATTTTATTACACCATTCACATAGAGTCACATCAAATATTTGGATGGACGTGGGTACTTCACGTCGCGGGAATCGACGGTATGTAAGTGTCTCTGCTATCGCTACCAACATTGGTCCCAGTTACTGTGCCGCACTCCCAGGATTCCGCGCATATACAGTGTGTGACTACACTGCAGCCTTTGCGAGAAAAGGCAAGAAACGTCCATTAGTTGCACTTGAATGTGATGTCAGATTCATGAGTGCATTTAGTGCATTAGCATCTGGAGTACCAGATGAGCCTACGTGTAAAGCGATTGAGGATTACACGTGTGTAGTGTATGGTGCAGGCAAACGATGTCCCCTAAACGAATATCGGTTCAGAGTATTCGATAAAGCGTATGGGCCAAGAGATGATGCGAAACCACTTGGGAAATTGAAAGGTGTTGACGCTAGTGGCATTCCACCATGCGAGGCAGTAGTAAAACAGAAAATTACAAGAAGCAACTTTGTAGCAATGATGTGGCATGCAGCATGTGAAAACACTATCCCGAAACTTCCTGCTAGTGGATGGGAACTGATAGACGATTCCTACCATATTGTGTGGTTCGATGGACCACAGATGCCCCAAACAGTTGCCCCTGAAACTGTTCTATGTGACGACGATGAGGACAATGTGAATGATATTGAAGATGACGACTTCGTGATTGAAGAGCTGGATTCGTTTTAGAATTGACTTGCTTGGCCGTTTTACAGTAATACTAACAGCGAACAGTTTTCGCTTACAGGCATATATGTAATTCAGATCCAATTTCCCGAGTAATGCAATTCACAATACACAGCTGGGCACTGGCTTTGAAATAGTTAGACAATGCAAAATAGGTTACCTCGATTTCACTGAAGTAAAAGAAATAATGGTTACTGGTACTCTTTACAGATGGAATCCATTTATCTCAATTCAAGGCAGTCATTCAAGAAACCTTTCATATTTTTTTTTTTAAATTCTGACTGAAAGTCATTGCTTATCTTTGCAGCAATGACCTCCAGTCAAAAATAATTTGAAAATATTCAGTATAATTTTCGGTATCTCGTTGACTACAGCTAAACAGATAATGTACTGTAAATAATACTAAATACATGTAAATTGACTACCTATTGATTGATTACCTGTCCACCATTGGATTTTTGCAATCAAGTAACCGCCGGGAAATGTTAGAATCGCGCTAGAAAGTATGAATACAGTTAACAAAATGGATGTATTGCTTTGCTCTGGAAATTCGGGCAATGCTTTTGATCCGTTAATGATTCTCACTAAATACTTTATGTAGGCTAATATCACGCTGTCTGACATTTTAAGGTTGAGCTTATCGTTAGAAAGTAATTTATTTTATACACGCCCTTATTTGAAGACGTCAAATTATACCATTTGTTAACCACAGAGCCGGATCAAGCCTTTTTTGGCCTAGGCTAAACTCCTTCGAACGGTTGCCAAAGTTGCTAATTCAACACTAGAATTTGTTCAAGAAAGATTTCGATTTTTTCGTAAAAAATGTCTATTTGCAAACGAAAAAAAGACTATTTTTGAAAACTGATCACTGGAATGACTGGCTCAGTTATCGAGTCAGTCATTCAAATGGTAAATTTTCAAAAACAGTCTTCTCTTGGTTTGCAAATGGACATTTCTCAACCCTACTGTAGAAACCGTTTTGGCTGCTATGTGTGTTAAAGGGTTAACTCTCTAACATACCAATAAGGCTGCATTAAATATTTTGTTTATACAAAAATGTTATCCTTCAAATGCCGGGCCCCCAGACATATTGGGCCTCTAGATTGCAGCCTAGTCAGCCTAATTGCTTAAGAAATATTAGCTCATTCATATTGAAAACGGCCTTGAATCATAATTTCTTTAAAAATGTGTAATTTATAGCCCAGTTTCAAACCCGTCATAGAGGGAAGCTAATGCATATTTTGAAAATTGCTTGACTGGAAACAACGACTTACATGTAAACGAATTTCAAATATCTTACGTCGCATGCAATGTGTCATGGCTATTGTTTGAATGATGGCATTGAATGTGCTAAGAGCTACTGATCCTTCCTACCTGAAAACCTCAGGAATGAAAATTCATTGAGAAACCTGTCTAATGTGACCACTTTAAAGGCACCAAAAGAAATATGTTCGTTGAATATAGTCAATTAATTAATACCGTTAGTGGTTTTCACACCACAAAAAGTTGGGTCGAAGGCACTTGGTCTTACAGTCATCTGTGTTAAAGAGGCACCAGTTTCTGGTCCATTTAGTATGTGGTCGTTATAGACAGGTTTGCCAGTAAGTACAGCCGAAAATTGTAGGCAAAGGTGTAATCAAAACCCGTTTTCAGCTATTTCCCAAATGAGAGCATAAGCTGATGTTGTATATTTTGACTTTAATTTGACTTGAAGTCGTATGGATATCTGGTCTGCATTGTTGAAAGGGTTAGGGGTATTTGATCCCTCTCATCCGAAAACGCCCGAACTGAAATTTTTTTGAATGATTTTCGTTTCAAATACATTGTATGTGGCAAGTTTGTTCACTATTCTCTCTTGTATGCAAAGCTGTA
This sequence comes from Chaetoderma sp. LZ-2023a, assembly GCA_034401795.1. Lineage (NCBI taxonomy): Eukaryota > Metazoa > Mollusca > Caudofoveata > Chaetodermatida > Chaetodermatidae > Chaetoderma > Chaetoderma sp. LZ-2023a. The sequence goes on along the minus strand of CM067368.1, from coordinate 68,264,395 downwards.
ATTAAAACCCCTTTCAGAGCTTTGGTGTCTTAAGAATGATTTTCGTTTCAAATACATTGTATGCGACAAGCATAGTCAAAAATTTTAAAATTGTCCTTGTACGCGAAAGTGTAATCGGAACCCCTCTTAGAGCCCTTAAGAGCTATACCACCCTTCTTATCTGAAAACGCCAGGAGAAAACATTTCTTAAGAATGGTTTTCGTTTCTATTGCAATGTATATGATAAATATAACCAAAACATTTTCTTGTACGCGAAAGCGTAATTGAAACCCTTTGGGAGCCCCTAAAAGGGCCCTTCTTAAATGAAAAAGCCAGGAAATATCATTTCTTAAGTTGCATATTTTTTATCACTGATAGTGTAAGTTTTTCTAAAATGATTTTCAGCGATGTACACCAAAGTGTCATTGACAATGATTTTGGGGGTACTCTGGGGGCACATACCCCTTTAACGCCAGGAATGTGACACTTAAGAAATGAGTTTTCTTTGTTGTACCGCCGATGCCTATCGATAGCAATCGCCAAACCTTTTGTACGCAACACTGTAATTGAACTCGAACTGGCTCCCCATTTAAGAGACACGAATTGTCGGGCAAAGTAGACCGCGTGGCGTGGAAACAAAGAGCACCGCTGAAGATGTGAAGATTCGCATGCATGACATTGTGTTGTTAACGGTCAAATGATCAGCGACGGGGAAAATAGCAGCGCCACAAAGCCCTCTCAGTGAGACGGCGAATTCAGAAACTAGAGGAAGACAAGTCGTATGGCAAATTCGGCCTCCAATTGTTGGGAATGAACCATCTAATCTGCACTGCACAAAGGATACCATCGAATGAATGCTCGCCGTTTTTAAACATTTTATTGTACTTATTATTTTCAAATTATTCAACAGTGTACCTGTATACTGTTAAGGAAATTGAGATTCAGAGTGCTCATGGTTAAATCGATCATAACACAGGAATAACGGGGTGGTGTTGGGGTGGTGGTGGTGGAGCTTAGCTATAAATGGGCGGGGCATAGCTAAAAGTGAATTCATCCATTGCATCGCAGTTTGCCGCGGAATTCACCTTTCCACAGCATCCATCCATCATATGACGTCATAATCAACTATGTGATGTGTAGAATAACATCATAATGAATGACGTCATGAATGACGTCGATAAGTACGTCACAAACACATATTTGAAGACGGTCTATGGGTTGTTGTACAAAGTGTATGTCTTTACTATTTAATAAATATTCTGTTAAATATTTTGAAACTAATTTGCTTGGGCGCTGTTGCTGCCATAGGCAGCAACAGCGCCCAGTCAAATTAGTAACACACTATTCAACAGCTTCTCTGTATAGTTTTCAGGAAATTTATAGTTAGGGCATTCGGGTATCGACCAATCCCAACACGGCGAGGTGTGGGTGGAGCTTAGCTAGTGATGGGCGGGGCATAGCTAAGAATGGAAAGGTTCATTGGATGTTTTTCCTGACACACACTACTTCAATAAATTATGATACCGACTCTATCAGTATTGCTCTATATATTTAGGGGCCTACATACCTAATCTCTAAATTCAATTTGTTACAGGTCCATTTGCCGTGTACTTTGCTGACCGATTCTCGGATAGACTTGTGGTGATGACCGGAGCTATAATCCTCTGCTTATCTTTCGCTCTGATCTTTCCAGCACCAAATTTAGCATATGTCATTGTTTTCGTTGGCGTAAATGGTAAGTGATCTGGTGATTATCAAAATATTCAGCAGCTTCCCTGTGTTGTTGTTTTGAAATTGAGAATTTGAGAATGCAGGCTTAATGCGAGTACCACGCATTGTTTCTCCAGCGTAATAGTGGGGTCTATTATGTAGTTCTGTGAAAATTTCATAGAGATTTTCTGAAATGGAGCTTTTTGGACACAATACCCAATTGCGAGTGAAAAAACCCATGAACTTGCATTTTTTCCTGATCCAATCTTCGATAGATGTTTACAAAATTTAAAAATGACTGCCGCAACCGTAAAAACAAATTTCGTTGGCAAAATGCTTTATTTTGTAGCTTGCTTGGATACAAATACTGTGTCTGTGTAGATAATTTTATGTCTAACCATATTTGCAACTGGTACAACAAATGTTGTGTCTTTCTTACAACTTGGTATTATTTGTTTCGAAATTGCCCTCGGTTCTCGAAATCGCCGTTTTGTTAAAGAACGTGTTATATCTTTCAAATCCATTCAAAACACAAAGTACTAGATGAGTCAGTTCGTTCTGATGTAAACAGAACATTCCAGTATGGGGAGCATACAATCCCTGTCTTATTGGAAAGGAGCAGACAACTGATAGTGTGCATCCACTTCCCATCATTAATGCTTTGGCACATGGCTGGTCTTATCTAGTAACAGGCCTGGAAAATCTCTACAAAATAAACAAGTTGGTCCAGGAGAGAACGCATCACGTTGTAGGTATCCGGATTCGGATCTCGGGATTTTGAGGAAGGAGCTAGCCTCAAGATTGTTGATTCCTGTCTTAAGCATTATTTGTATATGACCTCTTAACCTGGCGAGCCTGAAGCCCAAATCTTCTGTTAGTCTTTTTGATAGATTCATCTCAGTTATAAATATCTTCTACGTCACTACAGCGTCATCGTGATTTATGTATAGCGTTTATGAGAAACCGTTAACGTAATATGTGTGCGCGCGTGTGCGTGTGTATATGTGCATTTGAACATGTACGCACTTGTTTTTATTTATGTAACACATATCGTGTATATAGATAGATTCTTTTTCTTCTTTTCGTTCACTGATCATACCGCCAGTCCTGTAAGTGACTATCGACATGATCATAAGCGTTAAGTGCGTGGATCCATGGTTTATTAGAGTGCGCCGTGCGGCCTGGAACCTCCTTCTTCATCACTCGAGGTTTCTGTCAGGGTTACCTCACCCTTACCTCCTTTAGTCGCCTCTTACGACACGCAGAGGATACGGAAGGTGTATTCTAAGTCCCACCTACAGGGCTATAAATATAATATAGATAGATGAGCAGGGTGACCTAGTCAGGAGCGTGTGATATGGTAACCCGTTTTACGCTGTGTGCTGGAATACGATATACGTTTAAGTTATGAATACAGGACGGACGAACAGACAAGAAAGAAGGATAGAATAGTAGAAGGAAGAATGAACATTTACTTTAGCAATGGCGCGGGTCTATAGTGAATACAGTAAGTGGCAGTGTTAATAAATGCAGCGTGAATGGAATGAAATAGATGAAAGACTTACTCACCTTTGGACAGCAACAAATGCAAACTATTTTGAATACAAATCGTAACAACAAACGCAAACTTTCGTAACGACAAACGCAAACTGTTTGTTAGTTCGTAACAACGAATGCAAACTTATATTTCTAAAGGTCAAACGCATTTCATGATGGTGTTATAGAATTTATCCGAAATCCAAGCATTGTTAGTTAGGCCTGTATGAAATACTGGTTTTGTTATTACTGAATGAAATGTGATGCTACGCATATTGGCGGCTGTATATAAAATGTGGCTGAGGATTGACTATTTCAGTACAGGGTTGTTTTAAGAACAATCGTAGCTATTTAAGTAGTCAATGCTAGGTAACGTACAGCACGAAATGATTATTTTAAGAACTTTATAACTGGAAATATGTTGAATAGAGGCAGTAGTTAAATGACCGATTTGCTAGTACGATCGAACTTTGCCAGGTGCTGCCGACTCATGTGCTGCGTGGGCTACGGATCTGTAGTACGTGCTATGCCAGAGATCACCGAATGATAAGGTTCTGCGGTGCTATGACCGTCATGTTGCCAAAGCCTAAATAGACAAACCATGTATGGGCGAATCCTAGGGATTCAGGTAGAAGTCCGTGGCCGAGCTGATAAGCTGAACAATAACATGAAACTATGCTTGGAATCACAACATTGTGACGTCAGTGTGGTGCGATATCAACAAGATGTTGTGAGATACCCTTCAGAACGGTTCCAGCGAGAACTAGTTAGAACTAGACGAACGCAAGCATCTTCAAGAGAGTTTATGAGGATTCTATTGGGCTAGATCAATCAGAATCCGAATTACCTCATTTGCTCCCGGTGTGTGGCGATGGTCATGAGCACCCTTTTGTCCTATATAAGACGCTGCCGACAGTGCTTCGACATCACTCCGTCATCCGATGATCCTGAAGTCAGTGTACATCTTTGTAAACGACTGCTCAGTATTTAGATGAGTTAGTCTCTGAAATTCTTGTATTTATCGATTGATAATTGGGAAGCAAGTTTGTATAGATAAAGTTTAGATTGATTTACAGTCTGCAATACGACTTATTTGCTTTATTCAGTTATATCAGTTAATAAAATATATTCGTTAAATCTATGATTAAGTGTTAAGTTCAATCTGTGATTAGAGAAAGGCACTTCGTCTTTTCCGAACCCAGATAATCTTCCGCAGTCAAATACAAGCCCGATACGTCTACATAATCAAACCAGTATCAGTTATATCTTAGTGTCACTTTTAGTTCCGATTCCGAGTTCCCGTCTTCTCAACATGTATCTGTCTGGATGGATATGGATCCATGCAAAGGAGCCTTTAAAGGTGCATATTCACACCAGAATGCTTGAAAATTGTTAAAATTGTATTCTTTTATAGGCTTAAATTATGTGTCTATATGTAATGAAACGAAATAAATCTTAAAATATGATGATTTCATTCCATATAAATTATTATAATTTTTGAAGTTGCGAAATTGAAATAGAGGCTCGTGCCTCATTCACGCATTGGACATCTTAGTGGAGTCAAAACAGACACCAGAAGATGAACTACCAAATGATGTTATGGACAATAACACATGTATCATATGTGAAAGGATCGCTGTAGTACAATTGATGGTCGTAAGCAAAGAACTAATGAAAACCTGCAATGACTTAGAGGGTGTCGTTACACATGCAATTGATTACAAAGCTAAATGTTGTGCCACTACCTACATCATATTTTATGATTACAACTTTCAATACTCTCTAAAGAATGTAACACGAAAACGTGGAACGAGTGAAAGATCTTCATGTGCAGGATTAAAAATGGCCAAAGCCACGCCTATTCTAGTTCATTGCCTTTACAGTTACCAGACAGGGAGTTCTAGATAAAATATAAACAACACAAAATATTGTTTGTATACAGAATACTCGTGAAGAAGCTGACACAAAGATGATTCTGTATGCGGCAGCAATTTGTAAGCAAAGATACAATGTTGTCATATATTCATCAGCTACGGATGTCTTAGTCCTTGTACTATAGGTGTTACCTCAGCATGGGGCTTATGCAGTCCTGGTTATAGGAACTGGAGGAAAACGATGACGGATTGAACTCCAAGGCGTATGTCATAAACTATGATCAGAAAAAATATCAGACATATGTGGAATGCACGACTCACCAGTTGTGATAAGACTGGCCGTATTCCCTGTAAAGGAAAAGTAACGTGGTTCAATGCATGTATGAGTTTAAGTAAAGAGGTTATTGCCCACAGGTGTTGTTGTTCAGGCTTGTATACAATATTTCTCTAACTTGTTTGTTACAAAGTAAATTCGATTTGTCAATGCTAAAGATCTGAGATGGGACATGTTCCATCAACTGAAACCGCATCATTGAGTTGAACATTTACGGCCTACACATGGTGCTACTATATAACTAATGTTGCGAGCATATTCAATTTACAATGCAACATTTGGAAACAATCACTTGAGGCGTGCACCATTCTTCTCGATCCGCTCACTCTTGGATGAAAGAAAAGCAAGCGGTGATTTGAACCAATTCTGTATTTTTTTTGCATAGTTTCTATCGTTTTGCTGGCCATTTTTAGCGCATTACAAATGTACTATTATTATTATTATTATTATTATTATTATTATTATTATTATTATTATTATTATTATTATTATTATTATTATTATTATTATGTATCGTCATCAACTAAGAGGACCACACATACATATATTATTCGGCATCATGAAGCCGATTTTGACCACAATATCACACATTTCAATTTTACGGCAGGCATTTTTTCAAATGGCGGCCATATAATTAGGCGTGTGTGCATGTGTCCGGGTATGTGTGCGTGCGTGTCTATGTGTGTATGTGCGTGCGTGCGTGCGTGCGTGCGTGCGTGCGTGCGTGCGTGCGTGCGTAGGTGTGTGTGTGTTTCATGTGGGAGTGGTGGTAGTGGTGGCGTGGGAGGAGTGGTGGGGGAAAAGCATTCTTGGATGGGCATCCATCCTGGCCCCACCCTGGCGACGCCACTTGATGTAGTATTTATTAAGGATGTATTCAAGTTAAAATTTCTCCAGTTTTTAGCTAACCTCTTTGACAGCGTCATATAAGTTTGTGACTGAGGTTGATGAAATGTAAAAAAATCTAATATAGAGCAACAACAGAGTTCATTTCTAGCCATACCCCACCTATTTCTAGCCATGCCACACTCCCATTTCTAGCAATGCCCACCCATTTCTACCCATGCCCCGCCAATTTCTAGCTCAACTTCATCCACACTTTGCCCGTGTTGCGATCGATTGAACTTCCCATGATCCCAATATCAAGATAACTATGCAGGTAAGCTGTTGAATATTTTGAAACCAATTTGACTGGGTGCTGTTGCTGCCTATGGCAGAATGTTTAATGAAGAGTAAATCCATCAGAGGCATACAATTCGGGGAATATTCCAGCCGCATGACGGAGTATTTCTTTCAATTATGATTGTGACGTCAGCCTGCATATTACGTAATTGATTATGACATCATATACCTGAACGACAGATCGAGCTCGTGTGTGTGTGTGTGTGTGTGTGTGTGTGCCCGTGCGCACGTTCGTGCGTGCGTGCCCGTGTGTGCCTGTGCGTGCGCGTGTGCGTGTTTGTGTGCGTGCGTGCATGCGTAGGTACGTACGTACGTGCGTGCGAGCGTGCGTGCGTGCCGGAATATGAGTTAGGCTATGTATTTATTACATATTTTTATGTTACAGGTATTGGAAGCGCCCTGACCGTACCATGTTTCGAAGCCGTCATTGGAAAGTACTTCCGGAAAAGGATTTCTTTGGCAACCACTCTGGGCTTCTGTGGATCCAGTATGGGGCAGATATCGCTGCCTTACTTATTACTATATTTATTACGTGAATATGGACTTCGTGGCATGATATTGATCTATGGTGGGATTCTGTTTCATATAGCGGTATTTGGTGCATTAATACGCCCGGCGCCGAAAGCTATCATTTATCCAGGAAAGTCGAGGTTAGTTCCACTTCTACCACTAGAGGAAACAGAAAACCATGAACAAAACACTGTTAGTAGGGACGCGAGAACTGATTTACAACGAAGTTTGATTCACGGAAAGAAAGCGCTATCAACCAGTAAATCAGAAGAACATGGTTATTTTGTCAGCAATACACAGACTTCTATCAGCTCTCTTTCTTCTTCAACGGCAAGTGCATTGGGTGGTTTTGATGTCACGTCATGTATTCCCGAAAAGGGTTCTGAAAATGCAGAACATAAGACACCAGTCACTATTAAAGACATATTTCGTAAGATTTTCGACTCCGCACTCCTCAAGGATGCGCGTTTTATGCTTTATTTAGTCGCTCGAACATTCGCCCTCTCAGGATTTATAGCCCAAATAACGTACCTCGTTCCATGGTCAATTGAAAAAGGACATTCACTCGACAGTGCTGCCATTCTACTCTCTATAAGCGGCGGTGCAGAAATTGTTGGAAGAATTATAATGGGATTTCTTGGTGATTGCAAACCAATAGGACCCGTTAAGCTGATGATAATATATACATTTCTCATTGGTACGGGTAATGTGCTTGTGTCGTTTGCCAGCGCATACGCAGGTATGGTTGCATATGCGGTAGCCTATGGACTTTGGGGTTCAGCAGGACACTTGCTTACGGTTCCAATAATCTGTTTGTTCTTCGACAGGAGCCGAGTACCGAGTGGAGTCGGTTTGGTGTTTCTAATACAAGGTGTATCCATCGCGTCTTGTATTGCTATTATGGGTAAGAGAAATACACTTTGTCAGATCAGTTAATAGAAGTATCCATTTTTAGCTATGCTCTGCCCATTTCTAGCTAAGCTCCACCGACTTTTTTCCGCATGTTGAAATCAAAGGCAGATTCCAGTTTCTCAGTGAATCAATATGACGCCCTAATCAAGTATGTGAGGTGTGTGATTACGTCATAATCAATCATGTCGTGAATGCCGTAGCTAAGTTCATCGCGAACTGACTAAGCTTTATTGTACGGGTATGTCTTTTACCATTTAATATACATGCTGCTGGATATTTTGAAACTAATTTGACTGGGCGCTCCAAACATGGGCGAAGTCTAGGTGGAGCTTAGTTAAAGGTGGGCGTGGCATAACTAAAGCTGGATTCTTCCATTGATATACCTTGAATCCTGAATTCCCAGAATCCCCATTTTAAGGTTACTATACCGGCAACCTTTTGAATATTTTGAAAATAATTTGACTGTGCGCTATTACTGCCTATAATGTTCAATAGAATGTTTAAAAAATAGTAGACATTACATTCGTATGGTGCACTTCGCTGACTTCTCAATATTCAACAGAATGATTATTAAATAGTAAAGACATACAAGTCGTACAACTAACGGACTATTCAATCTTCCTGACGTTCTTAGATACGTTATTGAGTATGCATTTTGACTATGACGTCAGCCTACATGTGACGTAATTGATTATTACATCATATACTTGACTGACAGATCGGATTCGTTTATTGTAACAAGACTATATATCAGTCTCAATCTATATTACTGCTTGTTTACGTTACAGGCGCCATTAAAGATACAACCGGAAGTTATCAAGGTGTTTTCATCATGTGCGCATCGTTTCAATACATCGCTTCCGCTTTGATGATCATAGCGATGTTTATAAACTCAAGAAGAGAGCGAGAACGTGAAGAGGGTCGAGACGATGATGTCACTGTATATGCAGAAAGAACAGAATCCGTGGTCCGAAATGGGAATTCGTCTTGATGCAATACAGATAGGGGTGGGATAGGCCTATCTATGACAGAGAGACTGGACGGTAGTTCTATATGTCTTAGGATTAACTCAGCACCGGCTCAACCTGCGTTCCATAAAATGATAATACTTCCAGTGAAGTGAAAATAAATAGATTACGCAATGTTGTATTCTAGTGATGACTCATTTACTAATAGATGAATCCAATATGTATGCCACGTATATGACGTCATAATCAGTTACGTCAAAAGTATCATGACGTCAGAATCAAAATGGGTAAGGAAGGCATAATAGTCCGTCAAGTGCGACACATTGTATGTCTTTACGATTTAATAAACATTCTGTTGAACATTTTCAAACTAATTTGATTGGTCGGTGTTGCTGCTATAAGCAGCAACAGCGCCCAGGCAAATTAGTTTCAAAATATTCAACATGTTACCTAGTCTATAGTTACTGTGATATTGCGATTCTGGTAATTAATGTTTGGATCGATGCCAATACGGACAAAGCGTGGGCAGAGCTTAACTAGAATTGGACGGGGCATAGCTAAAAGTGGATTCATCTTTTAGTTGTTAATTTACATATTTTGGAAATTCAATTACTAATCTAGTCACGTTTCGGTTGATCTATTATCGACCTTTCCTACGTAGATACAACTAATTTCATCTGCGGTAGACGGATGCTACCGAAGCACAAAACATTTGTCCATCTCTCATAACTAAACGTCAATAGAGGCATTCGATCTGTTACTCAAGTATGTGGCCTCACACGCAAAAACGGCACTAGTTAGCCGACTTCACCGTGGCAATCAACATGACGTAACTCCGTCAAGAAAATCGAAAAGTCCGTCACGAAAATCACGAAAGCATAGGAATTGTATGTCTGTTGAACATTTTGAAACTACTACTGCCATAGTCACATTGTCAAATTAGTTGTAAAATATTCAACATTTTAGCAGATTTTCAATGATCTCAATTCCATTGCATAGCCGCCCTCTAAATAATCAGACAGGTTGTTTAAGTATAAACTAAAAAGCATTTGTGACATATTTTCATCTTGACTGACATCCCAGTTGCATATGGGTGGAGAAGAAAGATCATCATTAAGTGTTCTTCTAGATTTAATGATATTATACATGTTTTGTATAACATATAGTACTTTGCCATCGATGTGGTGTTTTGTAGCTCGCCGGGTAGTGTCAGGCCGTTCCGATGACTCATGTCGACTCGCCGTGCCGTAAGTGCACGACGAGTGACGACGCTGTTTAGCATCCAGTCTCAGGGTGACGGACCTTGAACGAGACTGCCCTGTGTGGGACAAAAACCGGCTCCTAAGGCCGGTGAAACTCAATCGTTCTGGTAGGGCCGTGCGACCATTGTCGCGAACATTAAACATAACGGTCTCAACCCAAGAGTTTGTGTCACCAGTATGCATATCCATAGCAATTTCGTGATCTATGGACTTACAAGATTTGATTTGGTGACCTAAAAATATAAGTCTATACAATGAGTTTACCTAACTAATTGAAAAATATGCCAGATAAAACTACAATAAGAGCATACGAAAATACAAGACATAGGGGCAGGTAGATGAAATTTTAAACATGATGCTCTCGGAGGTACCACACAGACTCGTCGGTCAGCAGAGGTATCCCCGCAAGGGAGTCTCCCGTACATGAGACATCGCTATTTAACTTAATATAAGTTATTATACCTCTAAGCTGAAAGGAAGAAGGCTGTCTCAGACGAAAAGGTGATGTGCCTCACGCGGGCACTACTAGTGCTAGTTTGGGTGAGGAGTATTATCCTGGCGTGGACCATCATCGCTTAATCCTTGCGAGGGGCAAGTGCCTCGCGCGGGCCTGCATCTCGGGAAGATGTCGCCACGGCTCAAAGCGGGAGAAGAATAGTAGGCAAAAATGGGCCCACTCTAATATTTCAAACAAAAATGCTGTAGAAAGAAAAGACCATACCTAGTGAGATTATGTATATAGGGGTGCGTACTGTTCTAAATGAAGACGGAACGGAAGATTCCCGATGGATTCCTTCTTTACCGTCTTATGTGATTGCTAATATGCTGAATTAGTAGTTGCCGCTTTATTTCTGCGGGCCTTCTGCTTTGCTTAATTCCTTTTAGTTGTTTTCAAAACAAGAATTAGTTTAGGCTGCAACTGGCCGATATCTACTTAGCTATTAGACACGGCTGTCACGGAGAACAGATGCCCGTGGACATCAATACTGTTGACAGCGCTCATACATGTTACTTAGCGGGATCTCCGAACTGGGTGAGAATCCGGACATTCCGCATTGCAACCACATGAAACATTACAGGACATGGTTTACATTTCATGGAAGCATTATTAGGCCATATCTCCTATCGTGATGGTGGGGGTAAGAGAGACGAATGCACACCGTGAATGTCCTTCCTGTAAGGGCATGGCAGATCTAAATATCATGCCCAGACATCTTAACAGAATTCTGTGAGAATACGTATCTCGTCCGTTACCGGGTCCTATGGAACTAACCGTTTAACCTGTCATTAGGTTTATATACAAGTTGCCAGTTTTGCACTGCGGTGCGGGAGGGTTGTCAGTAAATAAAATAAGAATTAATACATGTGTTTTCGCAGTGCTTTCCTACATTGATTTAAAGTACTATCTATTAAGTATCCGAAAATACACGGGAATGTGTATGTGATACAGCACCAGAGCCATCACCGCTCGGAAACCCCAATAGTTACCCAGAGTCGGATCAGCCCATGGTGCGGATAGGGACGTCCAAACAATCAAGAAGCCACAAGGCTAAGAGGAATATGAAGAGCGACAAAATCTTGGAGTTATGAGTCTTACCGGAGTGCGGGGCTAGATTATCGCACTGCCGGAAGAGAAGAATATATTACAGTGTGTAATGAAGAAAGTGTCTCTAATCATTTTGAACCTATCCTATCGAGCTGAATAGAAAAGGTCTTAGTCGGTAGCATGCCGGGATAAACAGAGTTATAGCACGGACAGCGACCTCAGTGAAAAACTTTTGGTGGCGGGAGAAAATGCTGCATATATAAATGTTGCTGTATAGTGTTTCCTACGTGCACTGCATTCCTATATTTCCTATAACTTAAGCAAAACAATTTAACAGATGGCCACTGGCCATATACCTACGTAATCTAACCAGAACAAACAATACGGTGGCAATGATTAAGATATATATAGTAATACAGGTTGACGAACCTACTATAGTGCGGTTAGCAACACATTGAGGAAATTGAAAATAACTATTTAACAAATACAGAAATTATAACTATTGGTCCTAAGATCGTTACGGTTCCTTTTCGTTATCAGAACCATTAGTACGAATACGAGATAATTAACAAAACCTATATAGAGAAATAATTAAACAGTGAAGTATAGTTACTTGAATACTCGGTAATCATTCCCAAGTTAGGCTACGTGTTACTGAAATTGAGACGTAAATCTGTAGTCGATGTGAGATGATGCGCTCTCTGGAAGCTGGAAAGTTCCCCAGGGTGGTTCCCGCAAACAAGAGTTCCGCAAGAACACTCATGGGGGTGTGCATTGCTTAGTGATGTAGGCCTAATAGAATGTCTAACGAGCAGTCAGTAAAAGATACGATAGTACTATGTAGTGAAGAAAGTTCCCAAACACCGATGGCACAGATGGAAGGTGTAAACAACCCGTCACAAGCGGGGGTTGTCAGAGGCAAATGAAGATACAAAACACAGCTTCACGGTGCTGGGTACGTCAACCAGCTCTGAAGACGCACCGGGCAGAGTTTACTTGCTGCAGTCGAAAGTCGAAAGAACCGACACGATGTGTGCAGCGGCGATTGAAATACCACTTTTAGGCATGGTCGGCAGATCCGGCGAGTCATCCATCAAAGAACATCCTGCCTCTACATCTGTAGACTCACATATTCAGGCCGCAAGGGCCTCACCGCAAGTTTGTGTTCCGAATGTAGATGTAGTATTCATGAACGATTATCGAAAGTTCCAAATTACCCCCGCAGATGGGGAGTTACAAAATTGCTTTTACTGCAGTGGGTTGGCTACTGGTAGCTATGGAAACGCGACGGAAACTGAAGTCATATGCGTAATATCTGTCGATCGCAGCTAGTACAGGTCCAACCTGTTCGGGCCCTGGCCGAGGATGCTCTCGATCACTGGATCGCTTCTCCTTTTATACTCTCCATGACGTCACAGGGGCAGGCTTCATCCAATCATCGTTCGAGCAACAGCCAATCAGCACACAGCTAATAATAGCGTCGTCGAACGTTCTAGAACATTCTAGAAGCTTTATGTCCACATGGTTATGACGTCAGTGCAATATTTTGAAGATAATCAAGAACAGTTTTCCTGGATAACTCAGCCATTTCTCAACCGATTTTGAAATGGTTTACATATTTAGAAAGCCCGTGGAATTCTGGTCTTGAGTAATGCCAGATTTAACGGGAACAGACAATCAATAAGAATTACGGAGTACCAGCTCGGTACACTATAAGCGCCATCCTATCTAGGTCACAACTACGTGCTCCATAGAAACAGCGTCCTGGCGCGCGCATGCGCATTATGCGTTTTAACGAACTTAGGCGTTTTTCGACATGCTCTCTCTCCCATAGGCCTATATACGCTTATAACTCTACCCTGAGGGGCTTGTTCAGAAAACGAATCCTAGATGGGTGGCACATACCCAGCTTAGCTGGTACGGCCGGTCAATACGAACTACACCACCCCCTCCTAGTTTGACATCCATGGCAAACGATTGCAGAAGGTGGATCGACGCATGGACGTACACTAGGCGGGAATCATAGACTTCCCGGGTAGGCGTGTGGCCGGAGAGGGGTAGTGACGCATAGACGTGTATTCAAGAGACAGAGCACATATGGGTGCCAAGAGGAGGGGAGGCATACTTTTAGTTTTTCAATTTTTGACCTGGAATTATTTTTCCAGGCCTTTCTTTTTTGTGTTCTTTTTATTATTAATATTACAGTGCATGCTATAACTTTATTTAGTATATGATCCTAAACAATAGCTCGCATGGGTGTTCCCGTTGGTGCGGATAATCATAATCTCCGCAAAGAACACCCAAACTCCAACGTACCACAATTTAAGTTTATAAATATATATATAAATATAATAACAAAAAGACAAGGTATATAAATATTCTCTCGCTGACCCCATATCCATCCTGACATCTAAGACAGGAAGAAAATTAATAAGAAAAATAAGATATATAATAATAACCTAAAACTGGTTTATCAGGCAGCCTCAGTGTGCGGCTGTGTAGGTTAACCATTGTCATCCTAGGGACGGGATTCAATTGATCTAACAAATATAATAAGAAGAAAAGTATGTCAAAAATAAAGTAATAATTAACACATTTCCACAAATCGCCTATTAACATTTCTGCTGAATTACACATGATTACACCTCAGCAGCGAAATTTCCCCATCGAGTTTGGGTCCCGCGACTAACGGTGGTAGGTCGCCGTGAATGCACTGTCATTGCTGAAATGTTCTCATCATTATTATTATTGGCACTGTCCAAAACATCCGAAGTGATGGTGGCAGAAATATGTGCATCCATGATGTCCCTCACAGTTACCCCTGGTTCCAGGATATCCGTCCGTGTAGCAGCGGCGGTACTAGGAGTTGCCAATGTTGCTGATGCAGTGGTGATGGGCGCTGACGTGATGATGCCGGTTGTTACTGGCGTGGTGGTGGGAGTAGTTGTCGTGGTGAAGGCAGGAAGCTGTACCGTCAGCTGTAGACGTGGTGCAGGAATGGATACGGCAGGAGATGACATCTTTCGGAACTTAGCGTACTTTAGCAGACGACTAGCAGTAATGTTCGGTACGGGATGGATATCCTGTGTGTGGGTGATCCGCTTCTTTCCCACGTATGGACGTTCTGGCATGGTTCCCTTCCTGATTGCTGGGTCAGAAAGGCGAGGAGGCGGATGCTGAATAACATGGGTCGGAGTTACACTGATTGTCACAGGCTGCGATGGTCCCAGTCCTTCGTCTATGGTAAGCTCCGGTGGAGATGGAGACTGCGAATAACTGGAAATATCTATCCCCGCAGGTGTCGCAATCACCACTGACATTGGCTGACTGGCTGTCGATGTCTGTGCTTCTATGGTGGAGGGTGTGGTACCCGTAGCTGACAGGCTAGCAACTGGTGCGGGAGCTGTCGCACTGGATTTTACGGGAGATTTCAGCTTCCTACTTTGCTTCGGGACTGGTGTGGATGAAGTAATAGGTACCGGCGTAACATTTCCAGATGCGACTGCGGGCAGAATTGCACGTCTGGCTGTCGGTACGTTACTTGCTGTAGCCGCGGGAAGACGATGTCCAACGAGATATCTACTTGTGGTGTTTTTCGTGCGGGCCATTTTCTCAGTCGGTAGAACCTTTGACCGGGAGCCGAGATTCAAAGCATGTGGCTAGAACGGCATGATCCTCGTTCTGTTCCCCAGGAACTAACGTCACTTCCAAAAACACAATGATGATGCCGAAGCGTGTGAGTGATCCCGTAGCGAGTAGCGGTGTAGAGGTACTGGCACGCCACACAAAAGGCTGATTGAAAGAGATGATCCTTATTAATATGAATGGTGCGGTCGGATTTCCTAATGAAAGTTCTGGTACATGGCTCTCCGCTAGTCAACAATGAGTTACACGGGAACCGCTTCAGAACTGGCACCGATTCTTCTTCTTCGGAATCCGACAATACGAGATCTTCAAGAAGTGACATCTCGTTCCCGCATGGTAGTTAGTTGCGGGAACTATATTCAAAACCTAATGCCCTATCTCTCCATGGTTTATAACTTTTCAGGCCAAATATAATAACAAAATAATAATAAGAAAAACAGCAGAATTTAGTTTGCGACATGAAAGAAGCCTATTGTTCTTCCCTAGTGTTGAGTTTTGACGGGAAGACAACGTTTCAGAGCGTGCTTCCTCCTTTTATACTATTTGATGACGTCACAGGTTTTACAGGTGATTCGGTCATTCTTATGCGAATATTTCCTTGCTTTTCGCCTGGACGTCTTAGGAGTAATTCCTCCCAAATGAGGGGAGTAGTTGTAACTATAGGAAGAATGGCTCATTAAACTTGTCTTTATTTCACACATTTACCAGCTTCCGATCAACATGGAAACGCATGAGGCGGTTTTCCAGGTTGGATGCTTATAAACTTGCCTATTCAAATTTTAGGCTGGAGCGGCTGATGGGGTAAGTGGGAGCCAGGTGACGTCAGCGGTAATCTCCCGGACTCACCCTCGCCACTCCTCCATCATGCTGTGGTAGTTGCGTTTTTGGGTGGCTCTTTTGTTTAGTGTTTGATCCAATTCACTGGAAATAGTAGTAAATGTCACATGGCTCTAAAAAGCACATGGTTGATCGGAAACGTGCATACTGTCTATGGCGACGGCCAAAATGCTGTTGCTGAGATGTAGTCTGTTGCAGAGGCGAGAGATAAAAATATATATGTTACATCAAGATCTTTATAATGTCCCGTATTTGAGCGAGTTCTTTAACATGCGTCTTGGTAAGTGTCTGTAATAGGTAGTTCTCAGTCCATGTTGATTATAGACTGGAACGCATGGGAGAGAATTTTTTTGAAATTCTCTGTGATTTTACTGCAGGAATTTTGATGCCGCTTTACCGACCTGTGCGCTAATGATTTGTAGCATGGTAGAGCAGTTGTGCTCTTAATAAAAAATTAACAGTAAAGTTGCAAGTAATTTTTATGAGTGGTTTAAATAGTTCTATTCATGCGGTAGATCAACGTTACTGATCCCGTCAAGATAGCTGTGTTTTCTGAACGGGAGGGCTGGCCATGCATTCTCCTCGATGGGTAGAACTAGCTCCGTCCCGGCTTAGACCAAACACATTTGTACCATTTTTAGTAATGGCTAAATTACAGTACAACTCGCAAACATGTGTGCCACAATTTTTACGATTACAATGCCGTCGTTCGGAGATTGTGAATACAGTCAACCTAAGTGTCTGTGTTTCTGTCATGTTGGTGATTTGAATCTGTTATGCTTGACTGGTTCTCTGCGGATGGTACTTGCGCTGTGGTGAGGATGACGCGTTTATGGCCGCCAGGTGCGGGAGGTGGGAGGGAGAGGCGGCGTGAATGTCAACTTTACCGAACCCTGAGGGAATTTCACTCTGTAATGGCCGAGCCCGTGGGTGGGACAGAGTTACTTTAGAGTGAAGATGACCTGTTGGATGCTGTTGTAACTTTGATCAAACCATTGTTGAATTCAACTTTTCGGTAGTAAAATTCTTCTCGTGACTGACGACAATGTGGGCATCTTGCTCTCTTAATAATATTGACTGTTATTATATGTAGATGAAGTATGTAGTTTAGCTGTTTCCATACAACGTCGGGAGAAATGGGTAGGGGAGGACGCTGGACAAGCGTCTCTCCCGTGACGTGTACTGTAGATAGCTGTGGTGCATTCCTGATATCCATATGATCAGTTCTCCCATAACTGGATAAGAAGGTGTGTGCGGGAGATTTGTTGGCTGCTGTCTGTTGATGATAATGCTGTTGTCGGGATGTCCGGGCTGCTGTATGATGCTAATGTTATAGGCGAAGTGGGCGCATTCCAGTTTTCCATGGGTGAACGCCAAGTCTGTTGTTATTTACGAGAGATGTAGTCTGCGGGAGGTATTACTCCTCCCGCAGTTCTGTGTGGGAGGAATTTGTTGCGGGATCATTTATGTCTTTACCGGTAACTAATTAAGACCGGTAGGTACTGCTAAATGCTGTTGTTGCCGATGTTGAATGTCTCCATTATGCTGAGTATAACTGAGCAAGTATGTGATGTAGGCGCAATGATGAATTGACGTATCCAGTCCTGAAGGCAGGTGTGTTCTTTGTAAGTGTTGACGTTCTGTCTGTTGTGTGATGTTCTGACTGCTCACGGGGGAGTATGGTAGGCCTATTGGATGGGGCGGCCTTTGGATAGGGGAATGTGGTCATCTCCCATTACACAATGGTTGGTGTCCTGTCATAGTTTTTAGACACCAGGAAAATTCGAGCCGAGAGTCTGCTGAACAGGCTGCTTCCCTGCCCACTGCGGGGGAGGGGGTAATGTTGCGGTGCGGTGCGGAATGCCACCTCCTCTGTTACAGCAGTCTCTCTCATAACTGAAGATTGACGGTCAACAGATGATGAGTGGAGTGTGAACTGGACTGGGCTGGTGATGTCCGAACATGGTGTGTAGATAAGTGATGCGAATTGGAGTGGTGGCGTGGGTGGGACTTTCGGAGAGGGCGTCCCTTGGGGGATTGTGGTTTCGCGATTTTGGGAATTGGTCGGGTACACCTTGTTGTATGGTTCTGTGGTTCTAGCCATGCCAAGGCTTCATCCAGCCTCTTCACTTCTATGCTATTCACCACATGTTCCACCCCACAGGAAGCCTGGCTTGGGTCAGCCTCAGCTTCTGCTTGTGGTAACTCTATGATGGGGGGCATAGCATGAAGTGGGTGTGAGTGGGAAGAGATCGGAGGAACGACTTTTCCATCCGGTCCCTTGGACAAAACAAACACAAAATTCTTCAGATACGACTTCCCAGATCTAGTAGACCCGTGCTGAGGAGGGAGAGGGCTAGTACATATCTCGTCGTCGTCGTCAGCATTAGCTGCTTGTTCATCCACGTTCTGGCTTGGTAGAACTGGGGCTGAACGGGCACCGCAGTGCTCTGCGCTAACCACGGGAATACTAATTTCCATAGAAATATCTGTCTGGGTACCGGTGTCATGAGTGACGCCCAGTCCGAGCTCTGGTGCTGGGGCATCACTGACACAAGGTTTAAGTCGATCAAAGTGGATGACGGAGGTCAGGCCATCCGAAGCACGGATGCAGTAGGTCACGTCCGACGTCGTACATACTACCACACAGGGGCCTTTCCACTGGTAACTCAGCTTACTTAGCACGTTTGTAGATCGTCGTGAATCGTGTACCCAAACCATTCTTCCTGCTGCATATGGATCTCCATGCACTTTCCGGTCGTGCCATGTCTTTTGCCGCTGGTGTGCAGTGGATAGTGTTTCTCTCACTGGCTCATGGGCGTGTTCTATCCTTTGCCGCAAGAGTTCGACATAGAGAGATGGTGAATTTTTCTCCCCTGGTATCCGTGGCATGGCCAGGTCCAGGGGTAAGGCCAATTCATGGTGTAACATTACACGAGCAGGGGTGTAGCCCGTGCTGGAATGTTCCGAAGTGCGGTATTGTGGTATTAGCACATACAGGAGCCGTAGATTCCAATCTCTACAATCAAGGTGTGTTTCCTTGGTAAGCATCTCTGTGAGAGTTCTGTTGAATTTCTCTACCATCCCGTCGCTCCGGGGGTGGTACAGAGTTGTCCTTGTTTTGATGATATGGAATAACTTGCAGAGCTCTGATATGAGCCGGCTCTCAAAATTACTTCCTTGATTGGAGTGCAGTTCATAAGGCATACCAAAGTGGCAGAACACATTGCTGGCCAAGACCTTCGCTACGGTGGATGCCTCTTGATCCAGCAAAGCAAATGCTTCTGCCCACTTCGTAAAATAATCTTGTAATACGAGGATGTATTTATTTCTGTCATCCATCGTATTCAAGGGTCTGAGCATGTCGATAGCCACTCACTCCCATGGTGCACCAAGAATCTTAATTTGAGATGGTGCGATATGGTGCTGTCCAACAGTGCGTTTTTGGCATGGGATACCTTTGGCAACCCATGCCTTGACACTATCGCGAATCCCGATCCAGTTTGATATGGGCAATGGTTCTCTCCACGGACAGATGTCCGGCATTATCGTGTAGTTGTTGGAGTATAAGCTCTCGATAACTTTCCAGAACCACCAAATGGTCATTAATGTACAGAACGTTATTTATTAGTTGACACTGTTCGAACCGTTGGTAATAATATTTAGCCATGGGAGACAAAGGTGTCACCGATTCCTTAGGAGGACGTAGCCCCAATGTCTGTTGTTTGGTGGTGTGCGATTTTCTCCGGATTTCAATCTGCGCACCTCAATTTAGGGAACTCCGGAGATGGCTGTGTTGACTGTGTTATGGCGGCAGCCTCTTTGTGTTCAGCTTCTGCACCGATTCGGCTAAGCACGTCTGCATTACCATGCAATTTGCCAGGGCGGTGAACGACGTTAAAGTTATAGGCCTGCAGGGATTCCTGCCATCTCACTACCTGGCCCTCCGGATTTTTTATGTTCCTGAGCCACCGTAGTGAGGCATGGTCTGTATGGAGTGTAAAAGGGCGCCGTACAGGAAGTGTTTATAATATTTGATGAAATGAACCGCCGCCAATAATTCTCACTTGGTGGTTGCGTATCTTTTCTCCATTTTATTCAGAGTACACGAACCATAACCCAACACCTGCTCTGTTCCGTCTTCGGTGACCTGAGATAGAACTGCACTGATAGCGAAAGTTGATGCATCAGTGTCTAAGATGAAATCGAGGTTTGGATTAGGGTGAGCAAGAATCGGGGCGGTCGTCAAGAGTTCCTTCAGTGCCTTGAAGGAGCCTTCACACCCACTCGTCCACTCAAATGGTCGATCTTCTCGGTGATCTGGTAGAGGGATGAAGCAATCGCACTGAAATGTTGGATATAACGGCGATAGTACTGGCATAGGCCAAGGAAACTCTGTGTCTCTGTAACTGAAGAGGGCCATGGCCATTCTGCTACTGCCTTAGTCTGTGATGGCTGTGTAGCCACTCCATCACCAGATATGACGTGTCCCAGGAACTCGACGCTCTGTCTGAAGAGATGAAATTTCTTTGGTTTGAGTTTCAAATTGACCGTGCGGAAGCGGGAAAGCATGGTGTCCAAATTGATTAAAGTTAGCTCAAACGTAGGTCCGAAGACTATGACGTCATCGATGTAACAGAGACAGATTTCCCATTGCAGTGTGGTTAATACCTGCTCAATGAGTCATTCAAAAATTCCGGGAGCATTGCACAAGCCGTAGGGCATTTTGCGGAATTGGAAAAGACCGTCTCTACAAACGAATGCCATCTTTTCCATGTCAGATTCATCCATGGCTACTTGCCAGTAACCGCTAGCTAAGTCAAGGGTACAAAACCACTTGGCTCCAGACAAAGAATCCAAGGCCTGATCTATCCGTCATAACAGATAGGTGTCTTTAACGCTAAGATCATTAAGGCGGCGGTAGTCGATGCAAAACTGCAGGGTTCCGTCCTTTTTTGCCTGCTGACACTATAGGGCTAGCCCATGGAGAAGCAGAGGTTTCAATAATGCCCGTTTGCAACATGTCATTCACTTGTTGGTGTGCTTCCGCTTCTTTGTGAATGGGAAGACGTCATACCAGTTGTCGTATGGGGTGATTATTGCCGGTATCGATGGAGTGTTGTACGAGATGAGTTTCTCCGAGATCCATATCTCCGGATGAAAAACTATCACGATATTTATGTAATAATTTCCGAATTTCGCGTTTTTGTGATTGCAGTAATCCAACAGTGGCACGTAGATATAAATCATGTAGATGTTCGGGTAAATCATCAGTCATCAGTGGTGTTGTGTCAGAAAGTGCAGGTGTTTCGAGTGAAATTATGTCCACTAAATGGCCGCAGCATACTCCTGGTTTCAGGGTGATGGGATCTGCGGTACCATTGAACACTCTAAAGGGTATCTTCCCTTTATCAGTGGTGTCCACTATTATGCGGGGACTTGTGCATTGTGAGGTGATCATATAATCAGGGTCGGGTTCCAGCATGGCGATGTGTGTGTTGCTTCCTAACTGTGGTGTGGTGGCCCATAGGATCCGTTCCTGTCCCGGCTCAACTTGATAGTATTACTGCACATGTATCGTATGATGCTGGTCCGAGAGGTATTCGTCGGCCGTGTATGTCGAGTTCCTGTTGTCTGCAGTGTATGATGGCTTCGCTGGCACTGAGAAAATCAGAGCCAAGTAGGGCGTCGTTATGAATGGAGGCAATGACAACTCTCTGAATGAATTGCATTTCCTCTATTTGGATGACTAAATTAACCACACCGGCCACGGGTACATCTGCTCCCGTAGCCGTCTGTAGGTAAATATTTGTAGGCTTAAGGGGGGGGGGCTTTTTATGGGGTGGGATGCTCTCATACAAGTGCTGGTTAAAAACTGTATTAGAAGCTCCGGTATCGACGGTGGCGCTGGTAGAAATGCCACTAAACAGACAGGCACATTTGTAGATTACTTTACGATGAACCTGTGGAAGAGTTTCCAATGATGCTGTCTGCAATAATGGCAGGGGAACAGCATCACTCTGTATATATTCCGACTGTCTCCTTATTGCTTCTCGCAATGTTGCAGGTGGCTGAGTGAGGAATGGGCCAGTTCATCGTCTCTGCTGGGGTGTAGGCTGCGGTGAAGACGGAGCTGGGGGTAGCAATGGTGGTAGCGTTGTTGTCGTTTCTGTGTGAGCAGTATTAGCATAGACAGGGGCACGTACGGGATGACAGATAAGTTCTACCTGTGTAAGCCATTTCGGACAACGCTTCATTGGATGTTTTGTTGAAGCACACAAGAAACAGCATGGTTTGCATGGACGTGTGTTCTTCCATCCATGTCGCCGCTTGCGAATACATGAGGCGGAATGAGTCGTTTCTACTGAATCGCTACTGTCTGTGGATGCGGAAGATGATGTTGATTGGGGTGGTGTGCTGCATACCACCATGGGGCACCGAGAAACTGGTGTCTTGATGGCGGGACGGTGCTTTCAGAAACGTTGTTTCAGCGGAGATACTACAACCTACTACTGCCGTTTTACATAGGAAAGAAGGTGTGTCGTGTGTGGTAATAGAAGGGGAGGCAACGTAGGCATGGACATATTGGAAGCCATGCATTTTGGTGTTGGTGTGAGAGCTGATTTCTGTTGATGATGGTTAGTCACTGAACGTTGTTGTGTGAAAGCCACAGTTGAGCCGGGAGAAGGATACAGGCACCGAAGTGGCTCCATGTAATTCGGTACCCTTAGGAGTTTGACTGTTTCTCTGGTTGCGGTGTGCTGCGGTCTGGAGCAGGTGCTGTGGAGGGAGGTTGGTTAGGACACCGTTCCCTCCAATGTCCTGGCTGACCGCATCCGAAACAGGTATTGCGTGGCGGTGCGGTGCCGGTAGTGTTCCCTGTTCCAAACTGTGTGGTGGCGAGGTTAGTGCTGAGTGTGGTTACCAAATTGGTGAGTGTGGAGATCTGTTTATTAATCTCGTCTATCCACTCTCTCATGTTGCCGTTGTTGTTGTTGTTGTTGCGCTGGTTTCCTTGCCCTGGGGCTCCACTGTACCCTACGCTGTGGGCACGGACCCTACCTCCAGGCGCTTGATTCTGACTGGTCTTCTGCGTATCTGATGGTGGTGGTGTCTGTGCTGTTGTTGTTGCTGAGCTTGGGGGAGCACTACTGGCCGGGGCGATAGCTGCACCCTCTATCTCATTGATAGGAAGGAGTTGGCGCCAGTTATATTTCTCCCACACTAGAAAGTTCTCGATACGAACCGCGGTTGCCGTTATTTGGGCCAAACTTCCGTGGTCGCCGAGAAATAATTTTTTTTTTAGAGCGGGTTCACCGCGTAATGCATCGATGAAAGTATTGAGATGCAAGTGAAGTACGCCCTCAGTATTGGTGCTCGGATATGCGCGGGTAACTAGCCTTCGGCTAGCTAACTCGAGAAGAGTTTCTCCCACGCGTCGTCGAAGATTTTTCAGTTGCAGACAACTAATTTCTCCGAGAGCTGTGTCGCCAAATCGCTCTGTGAGTGCTCGTTCCAGTTGGGTGTAGGTAGGTGTACAATCCGTTCCCAGATCCACAAGAACTTGCAGGGCTTTTCCTGAAAGTTTTGCTGCAAGATACTCACCCATCTGTCTATCATCCCAGTGGTTAGTCCGACTTATTATTTCGAACTGGATTTATAATTGGTCCAGTCATTCTCCCCGCTAAATTCGGGGGGGGGGGAGTATGACTCGACCAAAACCGCGGGAAGAGTGTAGGGGTTGAAATCCGGGTGAAACGGATATCTGAGAGTTGGTGGATTGTACTGATGTTGGTCTTGGTGCCGGTGGCAGTGGTGTTGGTGTATCCCGTCGATGCTGATGCCGAGGAGCGAGGACATGCGTACTCCAATTAAATGAATCCACCCCGGTGGTTGAGCCATAGACTGGCATGGGTTTATGAATGGAAGGCGGATTGTGGTGGAGAGTGCGTGGTCGTTCCTCCCATGGTGAGGGCTGTTGTTCCTCATATGGCGGTGGCGCAAGTGGCTGATGGTTATGATATGTGGAATGACTAATATACCGGCGAAAAGGTGGTGCCGATTCCTCCCGATGACGCCGCGGTGTTCCCCTTGAATATAGCGTTTCACTAGAAGGGGGCAGTGCAGGAGGTTGTCTATGTGGTGGATTATCACCCGACCATACTGTTTCCATAGATGACATGGGAGAACGATAGTAGTCTGAAGGGATGTAGAGATGCCCGTAGTCAGGTCTTTGTCAGAGTCGTCCACGATTCGGCCCTGATGGTGTTGCATGTCGCGGATGTCCGAGATGGTTCTAAATTCTGTTCCCGCCTGTGAGGCATCTCGAAAGGTGTCATCGCTAACAGGCGAAAACAGGTTATAGTGCGGAGTTGTTGATTCTGCAAAATTTCTGGCATAGTTGGTGAGCATGTGCGCTGAGAATCCGTTGTATGAGGCTACCACTTGATCGAGCGAGTCATCGCTGAACGGAGATGGTATTGAACTGAGCTCACTATATGGTGTGGGCGTGAGTTCGCTGCACATTATAACTGTTGTTCTTCGAGCCCCACATCGGGCGCCACTTGTAGCTCGCCAGGTAGTGTCGGGCCTTTCTGATGTCTCATGTCGACTTGCCACGCCGTAAGTGCATGACCAGTGACGACGCTGGTTAGCATCCGGTGTCGGGGTGACGGACCTTGAACGAGACTGCCCTGCGGGGAACAAAAACCGGCTCCTAAGGCCGGTGAAACTCAATCGTTCCAGTGGGGCTGTGCGACCATTGTCGCGAACATTAAACACAATGGTCTCATCCCAAGAGTTTGTGTCACCAGTATGCCTGTCCATAGCAATTTCGTGATCTATGGACTTACAAGATTTGATTTGGTGACCTAAAAATATAAGTCTATACAATGAGTTCACCTAACTAATTGAAAAATATGCCAGATAAAACTACAATAAGAGAATACGAAAATACAAGACATAGAGGCAGGTAGATGAACTTTTAAACATGAGGCTCCCGGAGGTACCACACAGACTCGTAGGTCCGCAGAGATATCCGTGCAAGGGAGGCTCCCGTACACGAGACAGCTATTTAACTTAATATAAGTTATTATACCTCTAAGCTGAAAGGAAGAAGGCTGTCTCAGACGAAAAGGTGATGTGCCTCACGCGGGCACTACTCCTAGTGCTAGTTTGAGTGAAGAGTATTATCCTGGCGTGGACCGTCGTCACTGAATCCTTGTGAGAGGCAAGTGCCTCGCGCGGGCCTCCGTCTCAGGAAGGTGTTGCCACGGCTTAAAGCGGGAGAAGAATAGTATACAAAAATGGGCCCACTCTACTATTTCAATCAAAATGCTGTAGAAAGAAAAGACCATACCTAGTGAGATTATGTCTATAGGGGTGCGTACTGTTTTACGTGAAGACGGAACGGAAGATACCCGATGGATTCCTTCGTTACCATCTTATGTGATTGCTAATATGCTGAATTAGTAGTTGCCGCTTTATTTCAGCGGGCCTTCGGCTTTGCTTAATTCCTTTTAGTTGTTTTCAAAACAAGAATTAGTTTAGGACGCAACTGGCCGATATCTACCTAGCTATTAGACATGGCTGTCACAGAGAACAGATGCCCGAGGACATCAATACTGTAGACAGCGCTCATACATATTACTTAGCGGTATCTCCGAACTGGGTGAGAATCCGGACATTCCGCTTTGCAACCACATGAAACATTACAGGACATGGTTTACATTTCATGGAAGCATTATTAGGCCATATCTCCTATCGTTATGGTGGGCATAAGAGAGACGAATGCACACCGTAAATGTCCTTCCCGCAAGGGCATGGCAGATCTAAATATCATGCCCAGACATCTTAACAGAATTCGGTGAGAATACATATCTCGCCCATCACCGGGTCCTATGGAACTAACCGTTTAACCTGTCGTTAGGTTTATATACAAGTTGCCAGTTTTGCACTGCGGTGCGTGAGGGTTGTCAGTAAATAAAATAAGAATTAATACATGTGTTTTCGCAGTGCTTTCCTACATTGGCTTAAAGTACTATCTACTAAGTATCCGAAGATACACGGGAATGTGTATGTGATACCGCACCCTAGCCATCACCACTCGGAAACCCCAATAGTTTCCCAGAGTCGGATCAGCCCATGGTGCCGATAGGGACGTCCAAACAATTAAGAAGCCACAAGGCTAAGAGGAATATGAAGAGAGACACAATCTTGGAGTTGTGAGTCTTATCGAAGTGCGGGGCTAGATTATCGCACTGCCGGAAGAGAAGAATATATTACAGTATGTAATGAAGAAAGTGTCTCTAATCATTTTGAACCTATCCTATCGAGCTGAATAGAAAAGGTTTTAGTCGGTAGCATGCCGGGCTTAACAGAATTATAGCATGGACAACGACCTCAGTGAAAAATTGTTGGTGACGGGAGAAAATGCTGCATATATAAATGTTGCTGTATAGTGTTTCCTACGTGCACTGCATTCCTATATTTCCTATAACTTAAGCAAAACAATTTAACGGATGGCCACTGGCCATATACCTACGTAATCTAACCAGAACAAACAATATGGTGGCAATGATTAAGATATATATAGTAATACAGGTTGACGAACCTACTATAGTGCGGTTAGCAACACATTGAGGAAATTGAAAATAACTATTTAACAAATACAGAAATTATAACTATTGGTCCTAAGACCGTTACGGTTCCTTTTGGTCATCGGAACCGTTAGTACGGATACGAGATAATTAACAAAACCTATATAGAGAAATAATTAAACTGAAGTATAGTTACTTGAATACTCGGTAATCATTCCCAAGTTAGGCTACGTGTTACTGAAATTGAGACGTAAATCTGTAGTCGGCGTGAGATGATGCGCTCTCTGGAAGCTGGAATGTTCCCGCAGGGTGGTTCCCGCAAGCTGTTTTCCGCAAACAAGAGTTCCGCAAGAACACCCATGGGGGTGTGCATCGCTTAGTGCTGTAGGCATAATAGAATGTCTAACGAGCAGTCAGTAAAAGATACGATAGTACTATGTAGTAAAGAAAGTTCCCATACACCGATGGCACGGATGGAAGGTGTAAACAACCCATCACATGCGAGGGTTGTCAGAGGCAAATGAAGATACAAAACAAAGCTTCACAGTGCTGGGTACGTCAACCAGCTCTGAAGATGCACCGGGCAGAGTTTACTTGCTGCAGTCGAAAGTCGAAAGAACCGACACGATGTGTGCAGCGGCGATTGAAATACCACTTTTAGGCGCGGTCGGCAGATCCGGCGAGTCATCCATCAAAGAACATCCTGCCTCTACATCTGTAGACTCACATATTCAGGTCGCAAAGGCCTCACCGCAAGTTTGTGTTCCGAATGTAGATGTATTATTCGTGAACGATTATCGAAAGTTCCAAATTACCCCCGCAGATGGGGAGTTACAAAATTGCTTTTACTGCAGTGGGTTGCCTACTGGTAGCTATGGAAACGCGACGGAAACTGAAGTCATATGCGTAATATCTGTCGATCGCAGCTAGTACAGGTCCAACCTGTTCGGACCCTGGCCGAGGATGCTCTCGATCACTGGATCGCTTCTCATTTTATACTCTCCATGACGTCACAGGCGCAGGCTTCATTCAATCATCGTTCGAGCAACAGCCAATCAGCACACAGCTAATAATAGCGTCGTCGAACGTTCTAGAACATTCTAGAAGCTTTATGTGGTTAAGACGTCAGGTCAATATTTTGAAGATAATCAAGAAGAGTTTTCCTGGATAACTCAGCCATTTCTCAACCGATTTTGAAATGCTTTACAGATTTAGAAAGCCCGTCGAATTCTTGATTAATGCCAGATTTAACGGGAACAGACTTTCAATAAGAATTACAGAGTACCAGCTCGGTACACTATAAGCGGCATCCTATCTAGGCCATAGAAACAGCGTCCTGGCGCGCGCATGCACATAATGCGTTTTAACGAACTTAGTCGTTTTTCGACACGCTCTCTCTCTCCCATAGGCCTATATACGCTTATAGCTCTACCCTGAGAGGCGTGTTCAGAAAACGAATCCTAGACGGTCGGCACGTACCCAGCTTAGCTGGTACGGCCAGTACCCGCCCGGTCGATCCGAACTACAGTTTACCTATCTTAGCCCACAAGGCTTCCCTCCAGATAGTATCAATTGCTTTCCCGAGATTAACGAACGCACAAAATAACCTTCTTTTTAATTTCATAGATATCTGGATTGATGCATGTACGGAGAAAATATGGTCACATGTTGGATAACCATAGCGGGAACCAGCCTGCGCCTCGTCTAGTACTGCTGGATTTCTAAATAGGTAGTTATACTTGTACTCAAGATGGACGTGCATAGCTTGCCTAAACAGCTTACTAACGTAATTGGTCTATCGTTTTTTTGGGTCGTTTGTGTTCCCCCATCCCTTTATAGATATGTAGACTAACCCGATTGTTCGGCCTCCGGTATATTTCCGCTGCCAAGGACTTTATTAAATAAAGTGCAGTGTATTGGTATCATAGTGGTTTGTGTGGACTAATTTAACACTTGGTCGACCCATGCTGTCTTACAGATTCTTTAACTTTGCGACAGCCTTGCTAATTTCTAATTCTGTAATTAAGGAATTCAGTTCCATATTTTCATGTGATGTATCTACTTCAAGTGAAGAATTCCCAGGGTCCCGAGTGTCAAGGGAGCCCCACACTCCACCCCACCCCGACTGTCTGGCCTATCTGAAATCGAGTTATCTATATTTTTTTAAGATATCAAACAATCAACAACATCAGATTTAAAGCAGTACACGTAAAACATCATTGTGATTCTGCTTTAAGATGAAGATTCCTAGTAGCCCTCCGGTTATTCTTAACAATCTCGGTGACAAATTGTTCAGGGGAAAGATCATTTTCTAAACTGGCTCGAACCAAGAACAAACTTCGATCCACATTGACACAACAGCGGACTGAGGCATTGGTCTTATTGAGCACAGAAAATGATCGTCTCCAAGAACTAACATCTGATGATCTTATTGCAACCTTTGCAAGCAATAAAGCCAGAAAGAAGATCTTCGCATAATGTGACAATCAGCTGTCTGGCTTATTCACATATTGCTCATATGTATATCAACAACAAATTGATGTGGCAGGTGATGCGTTGCGTAAAACCTATTGCCAAATAAAAACTTATAGATCAGTGAAAAAACTTGTTATGCAGTGGTCTTAAGCAATGTCCATTTACAGACCAAGAACAGGCTATTTTTGAAAACCGTTCACTGAAATGACTGGCTCTCGAGCCAGCCATTTCAGTGGGTAATTTTCAAAAACAGTTTTGTTGGTCTGCAAATGGAAATATTCTATGAAGGGCCCAATCAATTTCATGAATATCAGATGGCGCTAGCTTTAAATAACACTATAGTTGAATAAATGAATGGTGCATTTGCTTGTAAAAAATGTGCGTAATGACAATTAACAGAGTTGTTACGAAATGGTCAAATTGTTTTCATGTCATTTGTAATGGCAACACCACATACCCCTAGACCCTCAAACATCCTACCTATTTTTTGGGAGAAAATAAGCGAAAGTAGAAAACATTCGCGCTCAAGCAAGGGTCAATACTTACCCACAGATATGCAGGCGAAGTCATCTGAGAGAATCCATATTTCAAAATTTTATGGGGGAGGGCTCCCAAACGCCCCCCCCCCCGTCTGCCCAGGGCCCCAAGACCCTTAATACGCCCAGTCTTTATCATTGATTGACCTATGAAAGATAAACATGTCTTCAATACTTATCGAACAATTATCTACCTTTGGGTCACATGATTTAAATATCCTCGAGTATTCTTTAGAATCAGTGCGGCTAAGGTGGCTGAGCCTGTGTTGCATCTTTGTTTCTATGTCATTATTGCCGTATTCGTTGTCTCTTTGAAATCGCGGCCGGCGTTGGTCATATCCGATTTTTGATTGGGCTTTTCTTGCCAGACGGCGATTGCACATAGATGTATGGTATATATCACTGGCTTTCTGACAATCTAAGGCCGTGATCTCACTAGAGACTTATGGCGTTATTCCTAATTAACTCTCTAGTGAGAACACGGCCTAAGTTGAACCAGGGTCTAATGTGTTTTTGCCTTAAATTGATCTCTGGCTTGGCTTATTTAGACCAAAAGTTTTTATGGCTGCATCTTTAAACAAAGCATTTATGTTGACACCAATAGCGTTTATATCATTTATATTATCTTGACAGACAGGTAGGGAGTTTGCTAACCGTGTCAATAATCAGTTACCAATTACATTATTAGTAAATTCAAATATGTTCTGTCTTCCATCTAGATTGTCGTTGCGTTATTGTTGGTTGTTTACATTCTGGTGCGCCCCTCGTTCTTGTGGATTTATTCTGACGGCATGTAGTTTTAAATTCGTTAAATGATTGACAACGCACAGTGAGGTCAACCGACAATGGAGGAATCCAATTCTAGCTATGCTTCACCCACACTTCGTCCGTATTGGGATCGATCAATTACTGTACTCCCTGCCTATTAATTTCCAGAGAACTATACAGGTAAGTTGTTGAATATTTTGAAAGTAATTCGACGGGATGATGTTGCTGACTATGTTGAATATTTTGAACCTAATTTGACTGGGCGCCGTTGCTGCTATAGGTAAAATTAGTTTCAAAATATTTAAGAGCTTACCTGTATAGCTTTCTGGAAATTGACAGTCATGAAGTTCGGGATCGATCGATCCCAACACGAGCGAGGTGTGGGTGGAGCCTGAATAGAGTTTGGCGGGGAATAGCAAAAACTGGGAAGGTCCATTGAATTAACATAATCAGCCTCAGTCATGTGTACGTAGTTCAATTAAAACCATATTTCGCTACTCGGAATTAAATGATAATTCACAGAGAGCTAAACGAGAACTGCTATCGACGATTCACTCCGGGGGTTGACACAGTCAATACCGAAGCACAGGGTAATGTTAAACCGTTATGTTGACAGTCAATATTTGATGCAGATATTCCTAGAAACCTGGAAATACCGTGATGGATGACGATAGAACAATGTACTGTAGTACATTAGCAGGAAACTATGTGCGAATCACCCAGAACTAATTGGCGTAATGGAGAGGTTAATACGAACATTAATGTTAGTAGGTATATG
This sequence comes from Chaetoderma sp. LZ-2023a, assembly GCA_034401795.1. Classification (NCBI taxonomy): domain Eukaryota; kingdom Metazoa; phylum Mollusca; class Caudofoveata; order Chaetodermatida; family Chaetodermatidae; genus Chaetoderma; species Chaetoderma sp. LZ-2023a. The sequence goes on along the minus strand of CM067368.1, from coordinate 68,232,945 downwards.
TCTGTGCTTAATCTGCTCCAGTCGTGCTGACTTCATAGCGGGCGGGGGACATACCTCAACGATCACAATTGGTAAGTACGAATTGTTGTTAGCTCGCCAATTTTTGAAATACCAATATGCTAATTTCAAGATACCTTACAGACCTGGCTATCTGCTTGCCTTCCCGCTTGCCTGCCTGCGTGTGCGCGTGCGTGCGTGCGTGCCTACCTGTCTGCCTACATGCGTGCGCGCGCGCGTGCGTGCCTGCCTGCCTGCCCGCCTGCCTACCTAGAATATGCCTGTTTGCCTGCCCGCCTGCCCTCCCACCCGCCGACCCGCCCTCCCCAGCGCATTCACGCACGCACGCATGCATGCACATCTGTCTGTCTGTCGATCTGTCAAATGTTTTACGTTCTGACAAAGCTTGCTACGTCGCATCAATAATCATGATACACTTGTTAAATTAACTCCCTGGATCTCAATTTCCAGGAAACTATACAGGTAAACTGTTGAGTATTTAAAAACTTATTTGACTGGGTGCTGTAGCTGCCTATGATTAGTTTCTAAATATTTAACAGCATATTTATCTAATAGTAAAGAAATACAATTCGTACAACCTGACGAACTATTAAGAGTTTAAGACGGACTAAATCGAGTCATTCATGACGTAATTGATCATGACGTCAGCCTACACGTCACGTAGTTGAATACGACGTAATATGATTGATAGAGAAATGGGATTACTCAATTCTAACATCCAGTAATACAATAGGCCCCTACTTCGTTCTGGTTTACTATTTCCTTTTATAGGTGTGTTCCACAGATGTGCTTTAAACGATGTATCAAGCAATGTACTGTTTCACCCTCACTGGTCCTTGCAAATACATCATGTGTGTGCCTCTTCACTAGATCTGTTCACACTGACGTCATTACTAGGTATTCAATCATTGTCTTGCTTTGTTGACGTGAATTTTTGTGCTGCTAATACATTTAGCTACGCCCCACCCATCAATATCTAAGCTCCACCCACACCTCGCTTGTGTTGGGATTGATCGATCACTGAACTCCCACAAAAGCGCCCAGTCAAATTTGTTTCAAAATATTCAACAGAATGTTTATTAAATGGTAAAGACATACAATTCGTACAACGTGTCGGACTATTAAGCGTTAACGACGCTAAATATCGAGTCATTCATAACGTCATGATTCTGACGTCTTCTTACACGTCACGTAATTGATTGGCAGTATCTATCATATGATAGATGGACGAACCTGGAACGGCCCATTGGATATATCACCCTAGGTATTATTAATTGTATATGAACTCTGGACAAGCACATTAACATGTGTGTCGTGTGCTCTTCTGTTGTATTCTCATATTTCCTTTCAAAAAGTCAAATCCGCTTAAGAGTTGGTTGCTGATAGATGCATTCATTTCGAGCCATGCCCCGCCCATTTCTATCTAAGCTCCACCTACTTTGTATTCACATTAGAATCGAGTTTTAAACTTTGAACCTAGATTTTCAAAAATCTCTATTTTACCCCTTCTTGTGTCAAAAGCGCCTCCACTTATCACTATGATTGTCATTGCGTTACTAGGCCTCTGCAGCAGTTGTGCGACGTGTCTATTTGCAGGTCAGAGAGAAGCCTATCTTTGAAATTTCCCATTGTAATCGAGCTAGTCCGCGCAGTGGTAAACAAAATATTCTTCTATTGGCTTTCCAACGGACAATTCTTGACTTCTTGACCACTGACCAGTTAGGTTTTCAAACCAGCAAAAACAGCATCTGTAGGTGTTTTGCGACATATCAATTTGCAGGAAAACAGAAAGCTATTTTTTGTAAATTCCTGTGTTAAATATGCAAGAAATAGTATTACCCCTCGGTAATGTCACATGACCAAATCCTGTTATTTGATTGGTTAAGATCATGGATGGATAATCTGGTATTTCCCTCACACTGTATTCCCCCCCCCCCCCATCACCCATTTTCACTTTTTCAGAACTGCTGTATTGGCTCCGTCAGAATAATTATGAAGAAATAACGGTGGCTTTGTTGTTCATAATTGATAGCGTAATATTCAATAGCCCATACATACATATTTATTACTATTTTTTTATTTTATAAATGACACGCCGTCTCGTAAAACCTGCCTCTATCAGTTAGTGTCTACCAGTTATAGACAGGATTGACGTTGCCGTACAGATTGTAAATATGGGATTTACGGTCTTTAGCTACCTTAAGACCCGCCGAGACCCTTAAGAATCTTTTGGGACTCGTACACATATTTAATTATGACCTTTGACCCTGTGTGCTTGACATTGCATTCGACCTGGTGTAAATACGTCATCTTATTCGTGAATATTCATAATGCATCTTTCTAGTATAATTAGTAATGTGCGCCAATAAGTAACTGGTCGCATTGGACAGTTACTAAGTACGCGGTTATGTATGAAATTAGGTTGGTCATCAGCGATTGCATAAGAGCAGGCAATGCTGTGTTTAACGCGTGGGTTATGGATGACTGTTTTACGTGTTATGAAGGACTGTTTTACGAACTGAATAGTCAATGGCGTGATATTATTACGGCAATAGAACGTAGCTTACCGTGAGCTGTTGCTCGGTGATGTTGCTACGTAGCACGTTCCCACACGATGTAAACTACTTTATAGCAGAATTCTGTTTGAATTAATTCATTTTAGAACGATAGCGAACTGGTCGCTGTGACCAAGAACTGTGTATAAAATGAATAGTGTTAGGCCCTATGCTAGTATGCTGCCAATACTGATTATCACCTGTGAAATAAGACCTCTATCTTTAAGAAGGGATAAGTATAAAATGCAGAATAAGGCGTTGGGCGGCTAGGCATTGATAGATTGGATAAGAGGATGTCTTAAGGATGTTTCCTCGGTATATGATGTATCACTGTCTTGCAGGGCGAAACTTTAGAAGATTATTTTGAGAATCAGACATAGTATGTGGCTGGCTGTAATAGCATGCTCAATAAAATCAGTTCTGTTTCTGGTAACTTATTGAGATGACGAATTCTGGCAAGCACTGCTGGAATATTACGGAGAATTTTAGGACCACGTCTATTTGCACGTGACGGGTCAGTGATCAGATTGTGATGTGGCTTGATGGATGGGGACCATTGGCACCGGTGGCTAAATACGCTTGTGCATCACCACACGACAATCATAGTGATTCAGAATTAAAGTTATCAGCAGTATTGTCACAACAAAACAGAATTCGAAGAATGCGAAAGTATGCCTGGTACGCTTGATTGATGGGCTTGTCAAATAACAAGTGTTTGGGAAAAGCCGTTAGTCTTCGTCACTGTAAAGCTGGTTGGAACCGCTTTGGTCTGATCGATTTAGATGGTGACCAATCAAATCGCTGGAAAAGTTGGGAATCACAGGGGAAACCCTGTTTGATGTCATTATAGAGTGTCACATGCCTGCTCAGTTCGAGACCTATGTAATGCCTGTGCACCATGCATGTGCACACCTTTTTACATCTTGATTCCTTGACGAACGTAACACCCGTTTCACGAGTATTCAATTAGGGTTTGCATTAGAAGTTTACTTTATTATTTTTACAAGTCTATTCTAAATTGTATAAGCCTACAATATGGCCAGAGTATTTATTCATTTACAATCTAATAAAAGAAGCTATCATTGTATCTAGAGTTAGAGTTGTTCGTGTTATTTGTAGATTCTAGGAAGGATATCCTTTCCGGATTCGAGTTTAGATTTATGCAGATTAGGAGTGTTAGGTTCAAGCCAAGAGCACCCGAAAATCCTCAAGATCTATAATTCAATAATTGCTTACCTAATTATATGGTTTTGCTGTGGTTGCAATCTGTTACCCCACGCGCAAACAATTATATTTCCCCTCGCTACCCTTAGGAAATATAAAATATATCTCTCTCCCTGCGCTCGGGAAATACAACATTTCCGCATGTGGTAACAGCCTGTACACCTCCACCGCCACCCCCATAACCTACTGCGCATTTTCAATGTACAAAATTTGTGTGATATTGTTATCAAGAAATAGCGTACATTGGCTTCAGAATGTAAAACGATTAAATAGTCTGACGCAGACCAGATAAAGGCTTTATTTACTCCTATTTATGCGTCTGCAAATGCAATATGAGGTTTGGTTGACTGTCTCGTATTATTTTTAACACCTTTGGCCGTGAAAAGTTCTTGTTGTCAATGTGGTATGTATTTAGCACTAATAGCAGGAAATTTAATGCCGGGTACCATGCCATTCACACCCAGATGGAATGAACATTCATGTATTTACTCGCATTAATCCCCGTTTTTTTGTGGCTTATGTACAGATAAACACGATTTAAAAATTCTAGTGGACGATATTTTATTATGACGTCATAGTTACTATAAACTTCTTTGCATTTCCCCAAATAGCGAGAAGCACTACGATACGTCGGTACAAATTTGATAACGTCAATGGACTGGCGCAACTATTTCAATGGTGTAGGCCCCGGAAGTAAAAAATGCACCAATGCTGGCGGGTGTCACTGACAATGGGCATACGCGTTGTCGTGAATATCGTGGACTGGATTTACCAGAATGCTCTCCAAACATGACGAAAAATTAGCTTCAAATGTACTATACATGGGTATTCGTATTTTGGACATTTCGACCCTCTACAAATTCGTCCTGTTTATTTAAGCAATAAATGGCGTCTGCGTTCGCTTATATGCAATGCCTATTTTCATATTAGTGAAGGAAGTGATTGTATATAGATAACATGTACGGACGTATAATGAAGAAAAATCAACAGAAAATGAGATAGGGGACCAGGCAAAATGACATATACCTTGTGACTGAGAAAGCGTGGTTTCCGGTGACGATAATTATTGATTCCGGTTCCGGTTTATGATATAGCTTTTGTGGTTCCTTTTCATGACCCCCATGGGATGTGGTCCTTCATTATGCGTGTGCTCCCCCAGTTTTATTTAGGGCAACTGGCCCCACATTTTCAATGTCCAAAATTTGTGGTATATGTTGCTATTACGTAATAGCGTACATTTACTTCAGAATGCAAAAAGATTAAATGGTGTGAAGCAGGCCAGGTAAAAGCTATATGTATTCCTGTTTATGCATATGCAATTGCAAGCGTGCAGTATCGTTCACTGTCTCATATGAATTTTTCACACCCAGACACCCACCCATGGCCTGGAAAGACATGGTTGACAATGTCGTATGGATTTAGCGCCAGTAACATGAACATTAAGGCCTGATACCATGCCATTCGCACACGGATGGAATGTACATTCACGCGTTTACTAACTAGTATGCATTAATTCACATTTTTTGTAGCCTATTTATTGATAAACGCGATTTGAAAATTCTATATGTTTCTCTATGACATCATTGTTACTATGAACGTTGTTGTTTGTAAAGTCCCCACAGGCGAGGAGTACCGCGATACATTGCTACAAATTGTATAACATCATTGGACTGGTGCGAATAAATGCCTATGTAAAAGATGAAACTATGCTGGCGTGTATCGCTGACAATAGACCGAAGTATTGTTGTGAAATCGTGGACTGGTTTTCCAGAATGCCCCTCGAAGCGTGATAAAAAATTAACTTCAAATGTACTATACATGGATATACGTATTTAGGACATTTATACCCTATACAAATTCGTCCTATTTATTTAAACAATAACTGATGTCTGTGTTCGCTTATAACCAATGCCTATTTTCATATTATTCTAATACCTTTAGTTTGCCTATCATCAGGATCTTTCATCTGGCTAATGAGATAACACACACGCATCTTTGTAGTCATGGTAATACTTTATTAATATACAATTTCCGCTGGGACACTGTCACTGGTTCGTTTGCACAGTTGGCCACAATCCACAGTTTGATATTCACATCGTGGAGTAGGACCAAGAATCCAAAACTACAAGTGACCGAGCCCAACGCCAAACTCCAACTGACTGCCATCCCATGTTCTATTAGAAACACGTGACGTCAGTCCATATTCACAAACCTTGATGACAAACAGTTTCACCTGATCCATGACAACACATTTAGTATGCACGGTACGTGTTTATAGATTACGTATAACATTAAAGCATGGACACAATATATTCGACAATCCTCTTTCGTATAAGCCTGGGGTGTATATAATCCGTAGAAAGTCAATGGCGGTGTGTGGCACTGTCGATGTATGTTAGTTTACTTGTGTGTTTATCTGTGGGCGTGGCTTGTTAATTTAGTCATGTATGTCTGGTTATGAATCGTGTAGTCGGTTGTGTGTTCTTGTGTGTGCCTTTGTGCGTGTGTTTAATCTCTTCTGTCCTCTGTACCATATTACCCCCCCCCCCTTCCCCTAGGATACTCTGTATCCTGTGAAAAGATCAAAAATAGAAACAACATTATAATCCTTTAACATCACGTATTTTTAAGTGAATTCAACACAAGGACAATCTGTCATCATATATAACATAGAAATCATAGAAACAATCTTTTTAACAATAGTTATACATTAGAACTTTAAAGGAGAATGCCAGATCCCATTATACTGCTTGATGTAACCCAACTCTACACTGTGTTATGTTCTTAAAACTATAATTATAGCCCCTATACTAGAATTAGAAGTATGAATATTCTTTATCTTAAAATGTACTAGCTTATCAAACTTTCCCTTTCTTAGTAGAACGTAGGACGTCATAGTTTGAACTATCCAGAAGAGACGTATAGAGACTTTTTCACAATCCATTAGTCCTTAAATACCAATCTCCCAGAAACTTCTTATACAGACGTTTCGATCTGTGCTCAACCACAGAATTGTGTGTTTTATTCTAAACTCATCTTGGGTTCTCCTTTAAGTAGTATGCAATATTATGATATTATAGAATGCTAGCTCATAATATCGCCGCTCTCCATCAAATTTCATTTCTCATTTATTACTTATTCATCGTTCCATTTTTGAATGTTTTTACGAGAGAATGAATCGTTCAGATTATCATGTCACCAGGCAAAAACCTGATATATGGTTTCAGGTTGGTAACAGCAACAGACAAATACATTAAAAGATATCATTTGCAAGTTTCGAGGAACATCTATCCTGAATAATATTTCCCAAAAGATTATTCCTGATGGGAACGAAAGCCGGAATCATCAGCGCTAGTATTGCGTGCACCCAAAACTACCATCCTAAATACCATGTTATTATGCAAGTAATCTTTGCTTGCATACAACATCCATGCATATTTCCTGCACGAACCAAGATACAGAAATTGTTACATCGGATACCTAACAATTTCACATTTAGACCATATCCTGGACTCATTAATAGTCACTTTGATACAATAAACTCACCTTTATCATGGCTTATTCATTACATTATATACATGCTATCCTCGCCTCATGTTTCAATCATCTCTTGCTTGCTACGTGTCCTGCAAAATAAAAAACAAAGAACACACATCAGAATCATTTCAATCAAATACATCAACATATGGTTTCTTTTCTTTTCAAGATAGCTGAATATTGGGGTATTCCTCTGTACATAAACAGCACTTGATTATTATCAGATCTAATAAATATATAACTTAAATATGATACACTATGCGATACACATCACCTTTTATCACTGGATACCATGATTTTCATTAGCAGTGCTTATATATCATCTAGAAATAGTATTGATCAAGGGGAGATGGTCTGCTTTGGGCATGGGGAGATTTCCTTCAAGATAATCCTAATTCATTGATTGTAATCTCTTCTTCAGAAAATCTTCTACTGCGGGGTTTGTCTGGGTTGGCCCATTGTTCTGGAAAGGCTGTTAAGTTCTTCATTTATTTGCAGTAATAACTCCATATCAGTCTGTGTAACCTGCCCATTTGTTAATTTCTCTTGTGCTAAGCTTTCCAGATCATCCAGATATTTCAGCTTTTTGCTATGCGTATTTAGTGCATTTGCATAAGTGACCTGAGAACAAACATTACATTCACATTTGTTTTTGTTATGTTGGCCGTTTGACCATCTATTAGTGTATTTATTCTGTGATGAATTGTAGCACTTATCACAATGACACTGCATTTTCTTGATCATTTGACCTCTGTTTGTGTTCATATTGACCATTTGACAATGTATAGCACTCATTACAGTTACAGTATTTATTTGTTTTCCTCTGATCAGTTGACCTTTCAACATATTTATGTCTATACTGTGATGACCCATTGTAGTCATTGAATTGAGCATATTCATAAGTTTCCTGTTGATCTGTTATACTTATCGTCTTGATAATAGGAGATGTATCGATTTGTGTCCCTCCTTTGTGGCTGTAGATGTCTATTGTTGTGTTCATCCCTTTCCATTGCCTTTCTATCAAGGTGCACATAATGGTCACGTATTGAACCTTCACCTAGGTTCCAAATGGTGAGCCATTCTATGTGTTCAAGTTTACATATGTAATGTGTGATTCCATTTATTATTGAGGTAGCTACTATTTTGTTGATAGTCTCCATTTTGTCTTGTGGTATTGGTATAGATTCATTGTATGTATTATTCTTGTATGTGCTGACTGTTGTGATTGCGAGTGCATTATACTATTTTGCTGTTGTCGAAGTTTTTGGAGGTGGACGCTTACGTTTCTTATGCTTTTGTGTTCTGTTGGTGTGGTATGCTCGTAATAGGGCTTCTGAAATGTTATCTTGTGGCTCCCATGAATTTGGAAACTTACCTTGCCATTTGACCTTAATGTGTCTGGTGCCATCAATGAGCTTTGTAGCCAAAATTTGATCAGCTACATACCAAGTGTTGTCCTTCTTCACTACCTGTTGTTTTTGTGATTTGGGGTTGCAATCATTTGATTCCTTAGTTGGCTTCTGTGAATATTTGTTAGTGTTTTTATTTGTTTTAATTGGTGCCTTATTTCTACCATTATCTATATTTGTCTGTAATGCTCTACCACTGGCATTCAGTGTGGGTTGGTCTGTAATGGCATCTACTGTGTTTGGAATTCGGTTGTTCTGTATTTGTTTGTCAGTATGGTTGTCTACTGTGTCTTGTCTGTGTTGGTGTGTAGTAACCGTTTGTTGCTGTTCATTTCTCTGAGGCATAGCTAACTCATTATCAATTTGCTCAGGGTTAAGGTCATCTGTTTCTATTAGCTCTAGAGGTGTATTTGTGGGCCTATCCTGTGGGTTTATAAATGGTCTCAATCTGTTTGCATGGACTCGTGATTGCACTTGCTTGTTGTTACTGCTTCGCCTAAGTTTGTATGTATAGTTGGCGCCTACATCTACTATATAATATGGCCCTACCCATTTGCAATGCAATTTTGGGGAGAGTCCCACTGGTGTTTTTATGCAGTAGAGCCATACCTGCTGTTCTAATAGAAATATGCGGTCTGTTATGTTTTTGTCATGGTTTTGTTTGTATCTGGATTGTGCTGCTATAATGTTTTTTCTTGTTATTTCATTGCCAATTTTCAATTTATTTGTTAAGTCTCTCATATATTCTGTGAGGTTGTTAGATGTGTATGTGTGGTCTTTGGGTATTAAGGCTACATTTATGGTCAGACATGATTCACACCCATATAGTAGGTAGTTTGGTGTGAACATTGTTGATTTGGTTTCTGGGGATGAACAGTATGCAGACATGATGCTTGATACTACCTCTGGCCAATGTATCTGCGTCACATTACAATGTTGTCTGAATTCATACAGTCAACAGTCGCATTGGTATGTGGGTGATATGAACTATTTTGAACCTTAGAAAATTGAAATACATTGCACATTTCTTTAATAATCTTTGACAGAAAATTTGCTCCTCTCTCAGACACCAGGGTGTGTGGCACACCATGCCTACATATTATTTCATTGTATACAATCCTAGCAATTTCTGTTGCCTCTTGCATCTTTAATGGAAAGGTCTCACACCATTTTGTGAACGAATCCACTATCAATAATATATGTTTGAAGCCATTTGAGCTTGTTGGTAGTTTAGCTTGTTGGCATGATATACATGATTTAATGTAGTACTCTATGTCCTTATACATGCCCACCAAAAGTATTTCTGCCTAATATGTTCAAGTGTTCTTTGAATCCCTTGGTGACGGCTTTGCAATGAGTCATGATAGGACTTGAGAATATCATCCTGTACAACCGTGGGTACTACTAATTGCCTAATTATTCTATCAGCTCGTTTACTGTTACCTCTTGGACAGTACATATGATACATTATACCATCCATTATGGTGACCTCCTCACATTCCTGCCTAACTTTTCGAGATTCATTATTGTCTTCTGCTAGGTCCCTATTCATTAAATAGTTAATGTAAGGTTTAAGCTCATTGCCATTCTCTTGATGCTCTTTAATAGTTCTGCTCTCAATTGCAAGAACTTCCTCAGTTATTAGTAAGGGGTGTACCATACAATACTGTTCATTCACCATGATCATATTAGTTAATTTGTCAAATGTGTTTGTTTGTTTTGATTGGTGTGTACTATCTTTGTATGTTGATTCATCATCATCATATCTGTTAATTGTATGGATGTAATCATTAATTTTGTTTATATTCGCTAAATGTTTAGCCTCTGTCTGCAATTGATTAGTAGTGTAATTTTCTGATTTATTTTTATCTGCATATTGTATTCTACTAAGAGCATCATCATTTCCATCGTCAACACCTTTCTTATATACAATTGTATAGTTGTATTCCTGCAATATCCAGTGCCCAGCATTGTAATTTGAGTCCACCTGATTTAAGATGTTCTAATGCTTTATGCTCAGTGTACACTGTGAAATGTCTGGGTGCTAGGTATATATGATATTGTTTAATTGCTGCTGTTATGGCAAAACATTCATGTTCTGTAATTGGCCATTTCTTTTCTGTTGCAGTTAACGATCGACCACCATATGCAATAACTACCTTATGTCCATTACCGCGCCTTTGGCCTAACACAAAGCCAATTGCATGATCTGAAGCATCAGTATGAACAATGAATGAATTCCTTATCAAAATTAGGAAATGACAATATTGGCTCAGATGTGAGAAGTTTCTTCAAGTGATTAAAAGCATTCTCACATTCTGTTGTCCACTCAAATTTGGTATCTTTTCTAAGTAGTGCATTTAGAGGAGCTGCTATCTTTGAAAAACCTTTTACAAATTTTCTATAATAGTTACAGAGACCAAGATAGACTCTAACTCCTTTGGAAGCTTTTGCTGTGGGAAAATTAGCGACTATTTCAGATGTATTTTTATCTACGTTGATACCATCTTTTGACAGTACATGGCCTATGTATTCAACTGATTTAGCAGTAAAATTACATTTTGATGGTTTCAACTTTAATCCTGCTGCTCTCAATCTATTGAATACACTTTCTAAATCATGCATGCATGCTTCAAAATCCTTGATACAGGTTTAGTTACTTGGTTCAGCTTTCGATAATCAACTGCAAACCTATATTCACCATTTTTCTTCTTCACCATAACAACAGGACTAATCCACTGTGACATGCTCTCGTCTATCACTCCAGTCCTAAGCATCTCATCTATTTGCTTATCAATCTCCTTTCTCATGTCAGGAATAGCTCTGTAAAATTGACGCTTAATTGGTTGTGGATTGCCAGTATCTATCTGATGCTGATAAAGATATGTTGTACTCAACTCATCTATGTTTTTGGCAAATACATCCTGGTTTCGTCCTATAAACTCTAATATATTTTCTTGTTGTTCTGCTGACAGGTCTGAGTTTTATAAATTTATGCCCAGATCAAGTGCAATCTCACGATGTTGTTTTACTTCAGCTACATTTACATTACTATGATTTGGTACATCAGCTACATTCTATTCTTCACTACTCATCTGCCCAATTATCTGTGATGCATGCATGACTGTAAACAATGCAAGTGGAGCATTGTCAGGTAGATCAATTTCCGTATCTGTAGGATTAAAGATGCGATACACTGATTCGTTATTGTTCCCTACCAGTATGACGCATTTTGCTCCTATTAGATGTAGCTTAGTGGGCAATGACTGTAGTGGTTCTGCCATCCCTATGTTTGATTTGACATATTTGCCATAAACATGTACAGCGATAGCATTTCTGTTTTTGGTGGAAGATAGCACTTTCCCTTAAGCTTAACAATGCTACATTTGTCTCAAAGTTTATATTCGCATTGTATTGTTTTAAGAAGTCTAGTCCTAGAATGGGAGCATGGTTACAGAGTTCTAACAGGTACACTGTGTGATACATTTCAAGTCTATTGATTCTAATAGGCAGAGTCACAATGGCCTCAACATTGACTGCTCTGCCACCAACTCCAACAACTGTATGTATGTATGTATGACCCTTCCAATACATAATTATTGCTTGCATTAACCTCCTCATACATTCTTTGCGAGAGACAACTTATTGTTGCTCCTGTATCAACTAATGCATTGACACATTTCCCACCTATCCCTACAATCACCACATTTTTCAGCAACTGAGTTGATTCAGCCACGGCAACATCTGAAGCACCAATGTTTGATACACAAAGTTGTCTTTGAAAAACATTTTAGTTTCTGTTATGGCTGTTTATAGCTTTGCTGTTTACAGCTTTGTTTTGGCTTTTCCA